>JAJPUD010012232.1:0-16998 GCA_023553655.1 Myrmecobius fasciatus
CACCAACAATGTATCAGTGTCCCAGTTTTCCCACATCCCCTCCAACAGTTATCATTATCATTTCCTGTCATTTTAGCCAATCTGACAGGTGTGTAGTGGTATCTCAGAGTTGTCTTAATTTGCATTTCTCTGATCAATAGTGACTTGGAGCACCTTTTCATGTGACCGGAAATAGTTTCAATTTCTTCGTCTGAAAATTGTCTGTTCATATCTTTTGACCATTTGTCAATTGGAGAATGGCTTGAATTCTTATATATTTGAGTCAATTCTCGATATATTTTAGAAATGAGGCCTTTATCAGAACCTTTGCATGTAAAAATATTTTCCCAGTTTACTGCTACCCTTCTAATCTTGTCTGCATTCATTTTGTCTGTACAAAAACTTTTCAACTTGATATAGTCAAACTTATCTATTTTGTGATTAATGATGACCTCTAGTTCTTCTTTGGTCACAAATTCCTTCCCCCTCCACAGGTCTGAGAGGTAAACCATCCTACATTATTCTATTTTGTTTATAATATCATTCTTTATGCCTAGATCATGAATCCATTTTGACCTTATCTTGGTATATGGTGTTAGGTGTGGGTCAATGCCTAATTTCTTCCATACTAGTTTCCAATGATCCCAGCAGTTTTTGTCAAATAGTGAGTTTTTATCCCAAAAACGGGGGTCTTTGGGTTTATCAAATACTAGATTACAATTGTCATTGAGTATTTTGTTCTGTGAACCTAACCTATTCCACTGTGTGAGGTCTGTTTAGGGCAAAGGTGGGACAGCTGCTTTAATTTGCCCTGGGGCAGTTCTGCTGATTGAGTTATTTCAGGAACTGGGCAGTTCTGCTGATTGAATTATGTCAGGGGCTGGGCAGCTCCGCTGATTGAATTATTTCTGGTGCTTATCAGACCTGTTGTTTGATTGATTGCTTTAAGATGCTGTGTAATGGCAGCTAGTTACGATGCTCATCAGGGGTTCAGTGGTTCACAATCTATCCCCCTCAAAAGGCAGACCCTCCAAACCACCTGCCCACAATCAGGACAAATTGTTCCAAGAGGCCCGCAGAAGACTCCCAGGTGTGTGAAAAGCACGACGCTCCCACTCCTGTTCTGACTCCTGTTCCAGCTCCCTGCTCCAGCTCCCTGCCCCGGTCTCCCTGTGCTGCAGTCTGGGTTCAGTAGGCCACCCCCTGCCCCATTAAAACAGACCTGTTTTGAGGTTCTTCCAGAGTATCTTCTTCTAGAATCGTGTTGTTCTCCGGATATTGTGGATTTTTTTGCTTCAGAATCAGTCTAGAAGCTTCATATTTTGTTGGTTTGAGGGGAGGTTAGAGGAGGTTACAGAGAATCCTGTCTGATCTCTGCCACCATGGCTCCACCCCCGGAAGGACTAATTTTCTTATAATATCACTCTTCATGTCTAAATCATGAACCAATTTTGACCTTATCTTGGTATAGGTGTGGGTTAAAATCTAGTTTCTGCCATATTAATTCGCAATTTTCCTAGCAATTTTTGTCAAATACTGAGTTCTTATCCTAGATGCTAGAGTCTTTGGGTTTATCAAACATTAGATTATTATAGTTATTGACTATTGTGTCTTGTAAAACTAATCTATTCCACATATTGACTACTCTATTTCTTGGTCAGTACCAAATGATTTTGATGACCACTGTTTTATAATATAGTTTTAGATCTGGTACAGGTAGGCTACCATCATTGGCATTTTTTTTTTCATTAATTCCCTTGAAATTCTTGACCTTTTGTTCTTCCAGATGAACTTTGTTATTATTTTTTTTCTAGCTCTGTGAAATAATTTCCTTAGAGTTTGATTGGTATGGTGCTGAATAAGTAGATTAATTTAGGTAGAAATGTAAATTTTATGATATTAGCTTGGTCTAATCATGAGCACTTGATATTCTTCCACTTAATTATACTTGGCTTTATTTGTGTGGAAAGTATTTTGTATTTGTGTTCAAATAGTTCCTGAGTTTGCCTTGGCAGGTAGACTCTCAAATATTTTACATTATCTGCAGTTATTTTAAATGAAATTTCTCTTTGTATTTCTTGCTGCTGGATTTTGTTGGGAAAATATAGAAATGCTGATGATTTCTGTGAATTTATTTTGCATCCTCCAACTTTGTTCAAGTTGTTCATTGTTTCTAGTAGTTTTTTAGTTGATTCTCTAGGATTTTCTAAGTATACCCTCATGTCATCTGCAAAGAATAATAATTTGCATTCCTCATTACCTACTCTAATTCCTTTAATCACTTTTTCTTCTCTTATTGTCAAAGGTAATATATCTAATAAAATATTGACCAGTAATGGTGATAATGGGCAACCTTGTTTCACCATTGAGCTTATTGGGAACGATTCTAGTTTATCCCCATTACATATAATGCTTGCTGATGGTTTTAAATAGATACTACTGATCATTTTAAGGAGAACTCAATTTATTCTTATAATCTCTGGTGTTTTTAATAGAAATGAGTGTTGGATTTTGTGAAATGCATTTTCTGCATCTATTGAGATAATCATAATTTGTATTAGTTTAGTTATTGATATAGTGAATTATGCTAATCGTTTTCCTAATATTGAAGCAGTTCTGTATTACTTGGTATAAATCCTACTTGGTCATGGTGTATTACTTTGGTGATAACTTGCTATAATTTCTTTGCCAATAGTTTATTTCAGATTTTTGCATCAATATTCATTAGGGAAATTGGTCTATAATTTTGTTTCTCTGTTTTAGTCTGACTTGGTTTAGGTATCAGACAATGTCTATGTCATAAAAAGAATTTTCTAGGACTTTCTCTATTTTTCCAAATAGCTTCCATAGTTTTGGAATTAATTTTTCTTTAAAAGTTTGGTAGAATTCACATGTAAATCTATCTGGCCCTAGAGATTTTTTTTTTATTAAGGAATTGATTAATATCCTTTTTTTTTCTAAAATAGGACTACATAAGTAATTTGTTTCCATCTCTGGGCAATCTATATTATTGTAATTATTCATCCATTTCATTTACATATCAGGTTTATTGGTATATAGTTGGGCAAAACAGCTCTAATTATTGCTCTAATTTTCTCTTCTTTGGTGGAAAGTTCACCCTTTTTTTTTGGTACTAGCCATTTGATTTTTTGTTTTTTTCTAATCAAATTAACTAAAAGTTTATCTATTTTGTTGGTTATTTTCATAATAGTTTTGTTACTTCCAATTTTATTAATCTCTTCTTTTATTTTCAGAATTTCAAATTTGCTATTTAATTGGGATTTTTTAATTTGTTCTTTTTCTAGCTTTTTTAATTGCATGTCCAATTCATTGATCTTCTATTTCTCTACTTTATACTAGTAAGTATCTAGAGATATAATACTTCTCCTAAGAACTACTTTGGCTGCACCCCATAAATTTTGATATTTTGCTTCATTATTGCAATTGTCTTGAATGAAATTGTTGATTATGTCTATGATTTGTTGCTTTACTCACTTATTCTTTAGGATTAGATTATTTAGTTTTCAATTAATTTTTGGTATGTTTTTCCCTGGCTCTTTATTACATGTGATTCTTATTGCATCATGATCTGAAAAAGATTCATTTACTATTTCTGCCTTTCTGCATTTGATTTTAAGATTTTTGTCCAAATATATGCTCAATTTTTTGTATAGGTTCTATGAACCCCTGAGAAAAAAACTATACTCCATTCTGTCTCCTTTCAATTTTCCCCAAAGATCTATCTTACCTAACTTTTCTAAATTTCTATTTACCTCCTTAACTTCTTTTTTATTTATTTTTTGAAATTATCTATTTCTGATAGAGCAAGCTTAAGATACCTTACTAGTATAGTTTTTCTATTTCTTCTTGCTGCTCTCTTAACTTCTCTTCTAGGAACTTGGATGCTAAATCACTCGGTGCACACGTATTTGGTACTGATATGATTTCATTATCTATGGTACCCCTTAGCAATATGTAGAGTTCTTATTTCTTTTAATTAGATCTGTTTTTGCTTTTGCTTGATCTGAGATCAGGATTACCACTGTTCCTTTTTTTTTTTTTACTTCAGATGAAGCATAATAGTTTCTGCTCAAGGTGTTTACCTTTACTCTCTAAGTATCACTGTGCTTTAAATGTGTTTCTTGTAAAAACATATTGTAGGGGGCAGCTAAGTGGTGCAGTGGATAAAGCACCATCCCTGAAGTCAGGAGGACCTGAGTTTAAATCTTGCCTCAAACACTTAACACTTCCTAGCTGTGTGACCCAGGGCAAGTCATTTAACCCCAATTGCCTTAGCAAAAAAAAAAAAAAAAAAAAAAAAAAGTTCAAAAAAAAAAAACCCCAAAAAAGCATTGTAGGATGATTCAGACTTTATTCCAATCTGCTACCCACCTCTGTTTTATAGGAGAGTTCACTTCATCCACATTCAGAGGTAAAATTATTAACTCTGTATTTCCTGCTACACTATTTTTACCAAGTTATATTTTTCTCTTTCCCTTTTTCCACCCTCACCGATATTTTGCTTCTGACCACCACTTCCTTTAATATGCTCTCCCGTTTTACCAATCCTGCCCCTTTTTTATGCCTTTCCCTTTCTACTTATGTTTTCTCTTCTATTACCTCCCCCTTTCCTTTCCCTTTCTCTCTCACTTCTCTATATGATGAGACAAGTTTCTTTATTAAACTACATAGGTCTAATATTCTCTCTTTGAGCCAAATTTGATGAGATTAATGTTCACACAGCATTCATCCTCTTCTCGTCTTTCTCTCAATTGTAATAGGTCGGTTTTGCCTCTTCAAGAGATGTAATTTACTCCATTTTATCTCCCCTTCCCTCTTCCAGTACAATCCATTTTCTACCCATACCTTCTTTTTTATCTCTTCATAGTGAAGTCAAACTACACCAATACCCTCTAAATATACCCCTAAAAAATACAGTTCTCAAGTGTTAAACATGTCATCATCCCATATAGGCATGTAAATATTTTAACCTTTAAAGAACATGGTTTCCCCCTTTTTTACCTTATTATTTAATTTTATTGTTTAATTTTGCTGGATAGTTGTTTCTTGGTTCCAATCCAAGTTCCTTTGTCCTCCAAAATATCATATTCCATGCCCTTCTATCCTTTAAAGTAGAAGCTTCTCGGTCCTGGGTAATCCTGACTGTGGCTTCTTGATATTTGAATTGTTTCTTTCTGACTTCTTTCAGTATTTTTCTTCTTGATCTGCTGATTCTGGAATTGAGCTACAATATTCCTTGGAGTTTTCATTTTTGGGTCTCTTTCAGGAGGTGATCAATGGATTCTTTCAATGACTATTTTACCTTCTCATTCTAGGACTTCAAGTTTTCTTTGATGATTGTTTGAAATATGTTGCATAGGTTCTTTTTTTCAACATAGTTTTCAGGGAGTCCAATAATTATTAGATTGTCTCTTCTAGATCTTTTTTCCAATTTAGTCATTTTTCTGATGAGGCATTTTACATTTTCTTCTAATCATTTTTTTGAATTTTGTTTAATTGATTCTTGATGTCTCATCGAGTCATTTGCTTCATTTGTTCAATTCTAATTTTTGTGAATTATTTTCTTCAGTTAGCTTTTTAAATTTCCTTTTGCATTTGGCCTTGGCCTTTGCAATTGAACTTTTAAATGAGTTGCTTTGTTCATTGGATTTTTTTCCATTTCAGAAATTCTGTTTTTCAAGGAGTTGTTTTCCATTTCACCAAAACTATTCTTTAAAGAGTGAATTTCTTCAGATAATTTCTGTGTTTCCTTTTTCAGTGATCTCATTTCTTTTCTCCATTTTCTTCTAACTCTCTTTTAAGATCCTTTTTCAATTCTTCCAAGAGAGCCTTGTGAAATAGAGATAAATTTATATCACTCTTTGAGGCTTCATCTGGAGATGTTTTGCCTTTAGTATTTTCAGAGTTTGAGGTCTATTCTTCCGTCTGCATAAAAGTTATCTTTTTTCAGAGCTCTTTTTGCTTTTTCTCTCATTTTTAAAGGTTGAGATCTGCTCTCAAGTTAAAGGGGAGATTGTCCCAAGCTTCCGCTACATAATAACAGCTTCTGCACTAGAGCTGGTGCTGCTACCTTTCTTCCTGTGCTGGGTAAGTGTGGCCAAGTCCCACTTTATTCTGTGGTTCAGGGGCTCATTATTAGCTTTTGTAGCTGTGTTGGAAGTCTCACAGTAATCTGTTCATTCACTGGCATCTAAACCAAGTTAGAATGGCCAACACTTTTGTATTTTAGTTACAAACCTCCCACTAGATTTCCCCAGCATGGGGAAGCTTCTCCACACTGAGTCTCCTTGCATTGAACTGACCTGCATTGCACCTACGCTAGCTTGCAAGGCCTCCCTCCCCCCACTTCTTGGTTAAGATACACCTTTCCTTAAGTTCTTCCAAAATGTCTTTTGGTGGAAATTTGTTACACTACAAACATTTGTGGGTTCTGTCACTTCAAAACCTTTTAGAGTTCTGGTGTTGATATAAAGGAAGCCAGGACTTAGCCTTCTGCACTCTGCCCTGATCTTTTTTAAAAATTGTTTTTATGTGCATTTGAGCAAAATAAAATACTAAATATGTTTTCAATAAAAAGGAGAGCCTTAGACTTATGAAGGAAGATGTTATCCATCTTTAGGGAAGCAGAGGACAAACTTAGTCTATTCTCACATTGATGCATGTACATTTATATTTTTGTATTATTATAAATATCCATGTATATGTATGTATACATAAGTATGTGTTTATACATGTGTGTATATCCATTATTAATTGTACCCTTCTTGGGAGAGTGGAGGGAGAAAAGAGAAGAAAAAGAATGAAATAAAAAGTGCACAGCAGAGGACAAAAGAAAATCTACAAGGAAGCAAAGGAAAGATGTATAACCCTCACCAAAATGTGCAGTATTTATTACATAAGCTTTCTTGAAATGGAAATTTATTGCTTTATGTTTTAAATCCTCTTAAATTCTGCTTTACATATGGGAATGTTTAATTTTTGTTTTTGTTTTTGTTTCTCCTATTATGCATTTATGTTTTAAATAAATAAAATCAGAGAATATGACCCAGTTTTTGCTGTCCAGAGTCTGAAATTGGTCATATATCTCTGAGTTTAGAACTTAGAATAAACCCTTACTGAAGAATAGGATGTGTTCCCCACTCTTCATTCTCCCTGTGGAGACTCAATAACTCTTATTTTGATCATTTTTCTTACCCTCATCCTGTTCAGAAGTCAGACCAATGTGCAGCATAGTGAACCTTTATTTTAAAGAGGAGGCACATATACAAACTGGAAAGGACTTCTTTGAGACAGAGGCATATAATTATTACACTGTGTTTGTAGCCAGCCTATGAGTAAATGAGTCCAGACCAAGAGATGGCAACAATCAGCACATAAAAAATGTCTTGTAGAAGGATTTGGAAGAGACAGACTAATATCACTCACTTGGTCCAAAAGGGTAATTCTCCCCAGAGAGAAAGGGATTTCCTGAAACATTCTGGCTCTTTGGAGAAAGAGGATCACTCATGTAATTCCAGAAAAATATCTTATTTGACAAGCAAAGCCAGAAAGTTATACAGACAAGGCAGATCAGCTATGAAGTAGAATGCTTGTGCAACTACTTGAGAGCGTATTTGCCTTTTGGGAAGGATCTAGAATTTTGGGGTTATAAGATGAGTTTGGATGGGATTATGTAAGGACCTAGTGGAAAGGTTGGGGATCCACCAGTTTATCAACTAAAGTTCCCTTCTGAGAAGAGCTAGTGAACTTTTTGTGTCTTTCAGAATCATTTTGTGGCCTCCTCTGATCCCTTTGCCTCTTCTGTATATTTTGTGGAATGAAATTAAGGTTATCTTAACATTTTAAAAAGTAAAATAAAGGAATGAAAGATGATACTATGAGGGAAACCTACATGAATATAATAGCCAAATTCCTTAAAACCTCATATACAGGAGAAAATATTTTGAGCATTGAGGCAAAAAAAAACAGCAGAAAAATTCTAATAAAATAATTCAAATATAGCACAGTCATAATTAGAATCACACCAGACCTTGCAAAAATAAAGACAAAATAGAAAGCTGGCAATGTTTTCTCCCCTGCCACTTACCGAAGACTTTTTTGGTCTATGCCCTAGAATCTTAAAGCCTTTTTAGGAGAGCATCTAGTCAGGGCAATGTGCAAATTGTAGGGCCTGCAATCAGGAAGACTTACCTTCCTGAGTTCAAAAGCAGCCTCAGAGACTTGCTAGTTATGTGATCCTTAGTAAGTCCCTCACACCTGTTTGTCTCAGTTTTCTCACTTGTAAAATGAGCTGGAGATGAAAGTGGCAAACCACTCTATTATCATTCTCCCCCCCAAAAAAACTCTTAATGGTGTCAATAAAAGTTGAATAGTACTGGAACAATTGAATAATTAAAAATTATACAAAAGTTAGGAAAAGTCAGAGACTATGAATTCAAATCAATGTGTGGACTAAAAGAGTATGGCAAAGTTCAACCTTTCCATAAAAAAAAAATGTTAACACAATAGATAAGATGAAACTGGAATGAAAGTGAAGCGCTATAACCATATGACCACAGACCAGTGGTGATCACAAATTTTATAGGAAATCATCCAGAATTGCTTTTGAATTTAATAAAGAAGGGTTTGTCAAAAGCAATGCAATTAATGGAGTCAATACATTCACTTAGCAGAGAATATGATGGAGGTGACATATCTGGCAAATGATTTTAATTTCAATTTTTATAATAATATTTTTCAAAATATATGCAAAGATAGTTTTCAACATTCACTTTTGAAAAACTTTGTGTTCCAAATTCTTCTTTCTCTCTCCTTCCCTCCTTGCCTCTCTCCCTCTGTCCTCTTCCCTAGACAGCAAGTAATTCAAAAAAAGTTAAACACGTACAGTTCTTCTAAACATATTTCCACATTTATTGTATTGCCCAAGAAAAAATATGAAGAGAGAAAAAATGAATAAGAAAAAACAATCAAGCAAACAACAACAACAAAATGTGAAAATACTATGTTGTGATCCACATTCAGTCCTTATTGCCCTTTCTCTGGATGCCGATGGCTCTCTCCATCACAAGTTTTTAGAATTGGCCTGAATAACCTCATTGTTGAAAAAAGCCAATTCTGCCACAGTTGATCATTGCATAATCTTGTTGCTGTGTACAATGTTTTCTTGGTTCTACTCATTTCATTTAGCATCAATTCATAGAAGTCTTTCCAGGTCTTTTTGAAATCAGCATGCTTGTCATTTCTTATAGAACAATAATATTCAGTTACATTCATATATCATGATTTATTCAATCATTCCCCAACTGATGGACAGCCCTCATTTTCTAATTTCTGGCAAAATATTTTTTTTTTTTTTTGCTGAGGCAATTGGAGTTAAGTGACTTGCCCAGGGTCACACAGCTAGGAAGTGTTAAATGTCTGAAACCAGATTTGAACTCAGGTCCTCCTGACTTCAGGGCTGGTGCTCTATCCACTGTGCCAACTAGCTGTCCCTGGCAAGAGATTTTTAAAAGATACTATAGAATCAGGATTCTGGCCCTGGCTAACAATTGTACTTTGAGAGAGCTTGACATTGTGTCTCCCATGGTCTTGCCTCTTCAAATAAACACCAGTGGTTAAGGGAAACATCATTTCCAAGGAAAATCTTATTTCTTCTAGTCAGAATAATGGGAAAGCATCTTTTGATCTAATGGATTAAATTGTGTTAATATCATATTTTTCTAAGAATATTCTAAAAGTCCCACTTAGATACTGAATATAACTAACTCTAACCATTATGTACTCATACATTTCTTTCCTTTATACCTCTCTTCAGTTTCACTTTGTGCCATTGGTACTTAACTTTGCCTAGACAGAATAATTAAAACTTCTCTCTTGCTTGACCTGGGAGGGGAATACCATAATGATACTAAGACTTTGTATCTGTGTTTGAATATTCTTCCTATGCTAATTGTAAATAATAAAAGGCAATAAGCCAAAAAAAATGTAGAATACTAAGTGAGTTCTTCAACATTATAAACCTCAAAGAGACAAATACAGAGAAAATGTAGTGGTGAAAGTGCAGTAATAATATCATTAAGTAATAGCATTATTACTTAATGTAAATAAATGTAAAAGTAATAATGATATTATTTACATTATTTAATGTAAATAAATGTAAAAGTAATAATAATAATATTATTAAATAAGAACAGTCCTACAGCATTAGAGGCATGAGTCACCCTCTCTCTAGCTTCATATGCAATGGCCATACTTGTTTCCTTCCTGTTTGTTTCTTTAGGTGTATTTCTACTATTCCCATTGATAATGTATCTATTTGTGTCTCATGTTTATGTGAGACATATTTCATGATTACCTTGATTATTGTGCTATCTTATTAAATATTTTTAATTTGAACTAATTATGTTTTGTCCTTGAGTAATAAAACTAAATATATTGGGGAAAGATAGGAAATTATGATTTGAGTGGATTCAAAACTAGAGAGTACCTTAAATCTCATGGTCTTGGGATCCATTTTGTGACTAAGAGGGCTACCTGTGGGTACTACACAGTAAGTGTGCCCTCACTGAAAAGTATAGTTCCTAATAGCTAATGAAACCCCACCATTGTGTTTACCTTTATTAGTCAGACAAACGACACAGTTAATTCAAAACAAAGGCATTTAATGAGATAGAAAGAAGTGTAAAAATAAAATATAACTCTCCTCCAAATGGGATAACCAGTCCAGATATCCCAGGTTGTAGCTTAGTGTAATCGCTGTAAGTGTTACATATATTTAATTCTTGGAATCTAGTTAACTTTCCTCTCAACTATTTATCTTAAAAGGAAGAAAAAAGAACTGGTGTATTTATAGATGTGAACATGTTAATATGATGTGATTACAAGAAATAATATAGAGGATCAATGCCATTCATAAGTCTTATTACTGAATTCAAGGAAAGTGTAAAATGCAAGAGGAAAAAAGCTTTTTGCTCTTACTGTTTATGTGCTGCCAGAGAAAGTACCTATATTTTTTTTGGAAGATAGGTACTAACAATATTATCCTGTAGCATTTATGTAACTTTATGTTTTGGGCATATGACCAATAATTTGTCTCATTGTAAAATATGGTGCTAGAAATGAATGGGTCTGTAATGCAAGGAGAAGGAGCTATTTTTATTTATTATTTATTTTTATTTTTTTTTACAGGCTACAATTTCATTTCATTTCATTTTATTATATTTTTATTTAATTTATTTTTTTCTAGGTGTAATGGGAGATCTTTTTTTTATAATTAAAACTTTTTATTTGCAAAACATATGCATGGGTAATTCTTCAACATTAACCCTTACAAAGCTCTCCATTACAAATTTTCCCCCCTAGTCCCCACCCCTCCACCAAATGGCAGGAAATCCACTACATGGTAATTATGTTAAAATACTTGACAAATTGAATATATGTATACATATTTCCACACTTATCATTGTTGTACAAGAAAAATCACATCTACAAGAAAAAAAATCAGAGAAAGGAAACACAATGCAAGCTAACATCAATAAAGAGCATGAAAATGTTATGTTGTGGTCCACATTTCATATCCCTCTCTCTGGGTGAATATGGCTTTCTTCTCTGAACAATTGGAACTGGTTTGAAACATTTCATTGTTGAAGAGAGCCATGTCCATCATAATTGATCATCATATAGTATTGTTGTTGCCGTGTATAATGATCTCCTGGTTCTGCTCACTTCACTCAGCATCAGTTCATGCAAGTCTCTCCAGGCCTTTCTGAAATCATCCTGCTGGTGATTTCAGAAAGGTTTCTGATAGAACAATAATATTCCATAACATTCATATACCATAATTTATTCAGCCATTCTCCAATTGATGGGCATCCATTCAGTTTCCAGTTTCTAGCCACTACAAAAAGGGCTGCCACAAACATTCTTGCACATGTGGGGCCCTTTCCTTCCTTTAAGATCTCTTTGGGGTATAAGCCCAGTAGAAACACTGCTGGGTCAAAGGGCATGCACAGTTTGATAACTTTTTAAGCATAGTTCCAAATTGCTCTGAAGGAGCTATTTTTAAAGGAGGGAGACAAATCCATAGGTTGCCTTTCAGGAAAAAAAAACAAAATAATTTAAAGGTTATACTGATTTCTTATTTCAGGGCACCCTCCAGACTTTCAGTCATCAAGATATGTTTTATTTTGAAGCTTTGACCTTTACCTTTCAAGATTTTAAGCCCAAAGGCCCATATGACAATTTGCACAGAGCTAATTCCATTTTTCAAATAAAAGACCTCAGTATTTAATCTTCCATGATTTATAACATAGATCACCAGGCAAAACTAATTATTTACTTGTCTACACTACCTTGAGTATTCTCTGATTGATGGCTCCACTGTGCACCAAGCTCATTCTTAGGAAGATTAATTATCCTGTAGGATCTCATCAACCTTGGTAGTCTACCTGTTTACCAACCTTTATTTTCGATTGGAGGACAGAGCCAAGAATTTCAAATCTTAGCAGAGATCTGAGTTTAAGCATTTCCATATTTTTTACCTGATTGCATTATTTTGTGAATTTTCTGACTTATTTCTCTGCCATACCTTCATGTAGAGTAGCTTTTTATCTTCCTTTCTGTTTTCAGATTTTGTGTGTATTAGATTTTAAATTCATGTGGAACAGATATTGGCTTCCTTTTTTCATATCTGTATTTTTATGCTTAGCACAGTGCCTGCTATTTAATAGAGAATAAATATATATTCACTAATAAATAGGGGCCTGGAAAATTCTTTAATAATGTGTTATATATGTTTTGTTCTAAATAAATTAAATGTTCATTGGATTTTATAGAAATTAAGGGGTGATTGGGATGGTTGAAAGCAAGTGAAATCCTTAGAATGAAGGATGAAATGTAGAAGGGAGAACATCAATCAATCATCAATCCCAGTGAGAATTTCTGGTTAGGAGAGAAAAGGAGATGTTGAGTTTGGGTCTGTGGCTAAGAGGACATTAGTAATAGAACAAAATTGAGTTACAGGATCCACAGCAGAGCTCAAAGCTATTCAGATTTTCTTTTACTAATTTTGTTGAACGTCCATTGCCTCTTATACTTTTGAAATCAATGCAATCCTTTTCTATGTGTCTTTAAAAGCTTGTATCACTTGTTTATTCCTCAAAGTGTATGTAAAGGGATTCATTATTGGTGCTACTGAGGTTATAAGTAGTGTCACAATCTTATTCAAAGCCAGTCCTTCTTTTGCACAAGGTTTGATATATGAAGATGCAGCTGCCATAAGCAATGGAGACAACAAAAATGTGAGAGGAACAAGTGAAAAAGGCTATTTTCCTTTGATCAGTTGAGGGGAATCTCAGAATAGTTCTGCCAATATAGGCATAAGATAGAATCATTAACACTAAGCTGATGATGAGTGTCAGTGACACTGAAGTTAAAATCATTCTTTCCATCAACTGTGTATCAGAGCATGTGATCTCTAGGAATGGTGATACATCACAAAGAAAATGGTCAATAATTTTGGAGTTACAGAATTCTAGCTCAAGACCTACACAAAGTATTGGAATGATGAACAGCAACCCAAACACCCAACAACCCAGGATAAGCTGGTTCCAGACTCTGTTGTTCATTATGATTGTATAATGCAGGGGTTTGCAGATAGTCACATAACGATCATAAGATATGGCTGTCAAAAGAAAAAAAAATTCTGAGACCCCAAGGAGGATACCAAAAAATAACTGAGAGAAACATCCATGGTAAGTCGCAGTTGATAAGCTGTAAAGATATCTGGGAATACAAACAATTGTGTATGACAGTTCTAAGAAGGAAAAAATACATGGGGGTTTTAAGGTGGGGATCCACTAGAGTGAGGGTTATGATAATCAAGTTCCCAGTTACATTCAGGATATAGGTCAGAAGCAGAAAAATAAAAATTAGAACATGCACCTGTGAGTCATCTGTTAATCCTCAAAGAACAAATAATGTTATCCAATTGCTGAGGCAATTGGAGTTCAGTGACTTGCCCAAAGTCACACAGCTAGGAAGTGTTAAATGTCTGAGATCAGATTTGAACTCAGGTCCTCCTGACTTCAGGGTTGGTGCTCTATCCACTGCGCCATCTAGCTGCCCCTACAATAAATTATTAATATCTGATAATGGCCCCTTCTAATTAATAACTTAACTTGTATAAGAATTTAATAAGAAGTAATAAGGAAGTTTTTTGGAAGTGGAGAATATGCATCAATAGCAACACCATGAAGACTTATCTATCTTGCTTTTGTAGAAGACTGAACTGATTGGGAAATATTGGATAATTGACATTTCTCTCCTGCTGTTCCTTTTCTGTTATCTTAACAGAATTTTAAACAATTTCAATGCATTTTGATGGAAAACCACATTCAGAGACAGGAATAGCCACAAAGGAAATATCAGTCTTTGCATTTTTATTTCTGTAGGGCAGAGAAGTAGTGATGGGTTTATTTCTGCAAAGGCTGTGAATATTGGAGAGTGAAATTTAAAATTCTCTCTTTTCCTACTTAGATGTGACAACTTGCATGTTCCTAATGGGTTTTCTTCTCTATTTTAGAATCCCTGTTTTGATCAATATGTTTTGTAATTTAATTTCATTCATTCCATCATAATGGAGCATTGCAATGAGAAGTCATCTTTTGCTAGTGAAATTTTGCATCTTTGTAGATACCATCTCTACCAGCTCATTCTCTCCCTGTGATTCTAAGGTTAAGTGACAAGAAATTTAACTTACTTTGAGCAGAATCTGATCACAATTGGTTTTTTGCTAATCATTAGTTTATTTTCTTTAGAAGCTACAACAATGTTTTCCATTTGCATTTAGTTTCCCTTGGTGGGCTCCTGATTTAGGGTTCTTAAGGAACTCAATTAATTGTAAGAAGAGATTATGCTTGTTTGCTTTAAATATCCCCAAGATCCTTAAGGGAAATTTCTTCTGGGTTTTGTTGAATGAGGATTCTGTATCCCAGAATAACCACAGTACAGAATCTAGTATGGCAGACCCATCACAGGTATGTACAATGATCTTGGATTTTTGGGTACATGAGAAATATTTTGTCATTTATTTAGGTTTTGTAGGGAAAATTCCACAGAGTGACATCTTGAGTCAGAACTGTGGCCTCGTAGAAACTTGTCTATGAGATTTTCTTCCTGACAAATTCCTGCCTCTGACACCTAAGGCCCACTCTGCCACCTTAAACAATTATTTCTTTCCTGAAAAGCATTTATCTTCCTTCTTCCTCCAACAGCAGGCTTCTCCTCTTAGTAACTTAAACTCTCAGACTTGAAGAATTGTCCCTTCTGTGTCAAATCTTTATGCATTGCTTACATTTTCAGTAAGAAAACTTTCATTCAAAGGAAATAACTTTAATAGATGAAATTCAAGAGAGGTGCAGCAAGTAATAAAAGAAAAAGTTTCCTTTATTCCCTGAGCTCACATATGCAACTGACCTCTTTATGAAGTTCAAAATCTAACTCTACTACCATCAAAGGAAAGAAGTAGGTGGCCATGCAATTCAGAAGAAAAGTATCTCAGATACAAATGCTGGATTTCATTTGGAAAATCCATAGGAATTGTTGGATTTTTACAATAGGTTTTTGTCTGTGCTGACCCCAGAATTCTATTTTTTCCTCTATAGATTTGGGGGTGGCATAATAAAGGGAATTCTTGAATGGTACTCTATTTTTTTGGTTTGTATCACTCTATCTGATAATTTTGTTTCTTACCCTGTTTTCAGGCAGAATGGACTCATCTGTCCCATGACACTTGGCATTGTAATTGGCCAAGAGATAGTTAGGCATCATCCTTCACTGATGATTTTGACATTGTCTTGATTTTACTTCTGTTCAGTCTCTTTGCAGTTGTGTTTATAAGCACAGAGGACAGAAAATTTTTCTCTTTTTAGGGTAGGACCTGTTCACAATTTCTTCCTCCCTTCCTCCCTCCCTTCCTTCCTTTCCTCCTTCTTTCTCTCCTTCCTTCCTTCCTTCTCTCCTTTTCTCCTTCCTTCCATCCTTCCATCCTTTCCTCCTTCCTTCCTTCCTTCCTTCCTTCCTTCCTTCCTTCCTTCCTTCCTTCCTTCCTTCTTTCCTTCCTTCCTTCCATCATTCCTTCCTTCCTTCCTTCCTTCTTCCTTCCTTCCTTCCTTCCTTCCTTCCATCATTCCTTCCTTCCTTCCATCCTTCCTTCCTTCCCTCCTTTCCTTCTCTCCTTCCTTCCCGCCCTTCTTCCTTCTCTCCCTTTTTCTTTCCTTCCTTCCACTTCCTTCCTTCTTTTTTTCCCTCCCTCTCTTCTTCTCTCTCCTTTGAGGCAGTTAAGATGAGGGACTTATCCAGAGTTATACAACTAATAAGTGTCCAAGGCTGGATTTGAACTCAGGTCCTTCTGACTCTAGAACCAGTATTCTATCCATTGTGCCTCAAAACTGTTTTTCAATAATCACTAACTAATAATATTCATTAGTTTAATTAATATTTCCCATCTGTACTACAGCTATTTTTTTTTCCATTCTGCATTGAAACAATTTTCATTAGGAGACCCCAATTAGTCATAGTTAGCTAATCTATCCTTTTGTGCAATTAACAGATTACTACATGTTTTAATTCTCTCAGGGGTGCTTATTTATTCAGTCAGAAAGTTTAGTCATTCAAAGAAAATATCTCAAATTGTGAAATATTAAGAAATATACTTCAAGCAAATGGGACTATAGCTTTTGGTAGGAGGCTGTCATGCACTCCTTAGATTTCAAGGATCAACATCTAAACCAGGCACATGTGAAGTTGACCCTGTGAAACAACTCTCACCAAAGAATACATGGCAAGTGCATGCGATACAAAATAGTAATAATACCTTAAAAATGACTATTTTTGTCTGAAACATATCATAATTAGTATACTTTATTTTTCTTTTTTCTTTCATCCATATTCTTTCCTTCCTTCCTTCCTTCCTTCCTTCCTTCCTTCCTTCCTTCCTTC
>JAJPUD010012232.1:17008-50379 GCA_023553655.1 Myrmecobius fasciatus
TTCCTTCCTTCCTTCCTTCCTTCCTTCCTTCCTTCCTTCCTTCCTTCCTTCCTTCCTTCCTTCCTTCCTTCCTTCCTTCCTTCCTTCCTTCTTTTCTTCTTTTTTTCCTTTCTTCCTTTTTTTTTCTAAAAAATACTTAGATAATTTTTGAATTTGGAGCTGATTGTGATATATGAAAGAAGATTTGGTCTAAATCTAATTTCTTTCAGACTGCTTTCCATTCTGTGCTCCCTGCACAGTTTCTGTGGAATAATGGGTCTTTTTAATAATTGTACTTATCAAAAACTATCTATGCTACTGAGTTTTTTTTCTGGGGTTTAGCTAGTATCAAGTAGTTCTTAAGATTTTTTTTTGAATTGTCATTGGAAACCTAGCACTACTATGTCTCTTTTTCCATAATTTCTCTTGAGATTAGATTTTTTTTTTGTTTAGACAGATCAATTTTGTTATTGTGATTGTTTTTAGATTTCTAAGATATTTTTGTGTAGATTTATTGTCATGCAACTGAGTAAATAAATACATTTTGGTATTATTATTGGTATTACTAATAGTACCAATGATACTACCAGTACCAGATACTACCATACTATTACTTATATTAAAATGACCAAGCATCAGGAATTCATGTTTTCCCAAATATTTAGATCTATTTATTTCTGTGAAAAATGTTTTGTAAGTATATTCGCATTGTTCCTTTTTTTTCTTGGTAGGTGGACTCTCAAATATGTTATATATTCTGTGATTATTTTTAATAAATTTTCTCTTTCTATTTTTTATGCTGCAATTTATTATTGATGTACAAAAATTGATAAATTGTGTAAGCTATTTTATATCCTTCCACTTAATTTAAGTTGTTTTAATGATTGTTTAGTTGAATCTCTAGCATTTCCTAGGTAGACCACCATTTATATAAATACATCAATTATTTTTCCCCTTTATCTTTGATTATTCCCTCTTTGGCAACATAAGGTTATCAAAAATAATATAGCATTATTTTTTATATTGTTGCATTTAGAAATTCTAAACTATATCAGATAAGAGTAATGATAATGGACACACACTTTATCTCTAATCTTATTGGAAGGCCTTCTAACCTCTCTATTACATCTAATATTATGTCTTGCATTTGCCATATTAGTAAATGTTTCACTTATTCCCATGTTTTTTAATGTTTCATTAAATGTGCAAATGTATTTTATATTTTGATAGACATTTCATCTATTGAAGAAATTATATGATTTTAAAAATTGTTTTTGCTATTAATATATTATATTTATTACTTTCCTTATACTGAACTCTTTATTCCCTTTCTACATAAAATCTGGTCATGATATATAATCTTTCAATATATTTTGCATGGAATGGTCAAGTTCTGTTTCATCCTGATCTTGATTTTCTCTCTTCTTGCTATTGATTTCTGCTTCCTTCCTCTTGACTGTTCACAAAGGATTCAATATTCTCATTTATTGCTCTGCAATTTACTATTTTTGATTCAGAACATAAGGCCATCTTTTGTCCCCAGGGAGGCTTCCTAGAAAAGGACTTTATAAGGACTCTGTTCTAAGGATTGCACATCTAAGTCACACCATAGATAGCATATCATGCTAGGAGTCAAGAAGAGCCAAATGTTAAATTCCATCTGGTAAAGTCACTTAATTGTTTGTCTCAGCTTATTCATCTTTATAATGAGCTAAGGAAGGAAGAGGCAAATCTTTCTCATACTTTTGCCAAAAATATTCCCAAAGGGGTAAGAAAAAATCAGTAAAAATAGCTCAATAAAATTCTGAAGGTTCATTTATCAGAAGTTGTGTTTCCCCTGAGTCTTCTTTGATAAGGTGCTACAGTCTTCATCCTATCCAAGGATGCCTTCCTTATAGTGCTGAATGGATTTTTGCTCATACCTGAGATTTCCCTACCTTTACCTTCTGTCTCCTTTGAGGTTTTTCTGGTCATACCTCTGAGAGGCATGGGTCTTCCCTGAACCCAGTATTATATGTCTTTCATTCCCTTCCGGCATTTACCTATTAAGAGAACTGTTGTTTCTATCATTTCTATCACCCTCTGGTTTCTGCTTTCAGGGCACTGGGGCTTTGTCTACTCTCTGGGGCTTGCCATTTTGTGTTGCTTCAGGAATATACTTTATATAATTTTATTTATTTATTTATTCTTTATTAAAGCTATTTATTTTTTTCAGAATACATGCATGGATAATTCTTCAACATTAACCCTTTGATCATCTTCCAAATTATATGTTCACATCATCTCTCTGGTAAGGAGGTGGGTAGTGTGCTTCATATTTATTCCTCTGTAATTATGATTTGTCTTTTTTTTAGCAATGGTTTGGAAGTCTTTCAAAGTTTATTTGCTCTATGATATTGTTATTTAATATTATATGTATGTATATGTATATTATATATATATATATATATGCATATCTTTCTTTAATGCCTGGGAATATATGCATAATAGTGGTATTGCACAACTTAGTGTCTTTTTGTTGCATAGTTCTAAGGTGCTTTCCAGCACCATAGGAGCAATTTATACTTTTATCAGTGGTGCAAATCTGTTTCTGTTTCTGTTTCCTATAGCTTATCTAACAATGGCCACCTTCCTCTTTAGAGCTTGATAAATGAGTCAAAGAATCTAGATGAATGTAAAATCCTGACTGTGAAAAGAACATGTAAATTATTTCCTCAGGAAACAAAAAGTCAAATTGCTTTTGTACTTCAATAATGAACTCCATGGAATATTCAAATGAGCTGCTTTGGTTACTTTCAGAGGATCATGTTTGTTGATTCACTGATGAAGAATTGGTTCTGTGTGAGATCAGAAAACAAGCTTCTTATTGGACCCTTGGTCTTGTGATCATTGCAAGAAATATCTGGAACATGATGATTAGTCACTGAATCACCAGGTATTGCTCTTCTCAAGGACATTAAAAGGAAAGGCCCCACCCTCTAACTTTCTGTTCTCAGCAATTTCTGTCTTCATTTTGGGTAGAGCTCCAACAATTACTATAGAGCTTATTAGATAAAACTCAAGAAAATGAAATGTTGTCTGTCTTGAGAAAAAAAGTGTAAACTGAGAGGAAATAGTCTGATAGTACAAATTCAATGTGAAAGTAAAATGCTAAAACAGTAGTCTTACAAAGTAATACATGTTTTGATTTTTTAAGGTTCAGTCTGTTGGGAGTATATGCTAATGGTTATTAGTCATTTTTTCATGTTTAAGTGTTTTTTTTTTTTTTTGGTCATTGTGGGCTTGTGAGTCTTTTGTATAGAGCAAATAAGTAGCTGTCCTCTATTATACACATATATACACATACACACACAGTACTATATTTACAGACACATATACCTGACATAGTATACTGACTGCTTTTTTATTTGTCTTTTTTTGGGGAGATTGTAGACAAGAGCCAAACTTAAATTTTAAGTTATTTCCTCCAGAGATACAGTATTAGGATAAAAACAATAGTCAAAGAATATGAACCCATTTGGGGTCCAGGTTACCCCACAAATCTGAAACTCATCATGTATTTCTGAGTCCAGAATTCTTTAGGGAAAAAAAAATAGGATGTGTTTTCTCTCTTCACTTATCTTCTGAAGGCCCAATAATTATACTTATTATTATAGTTCTATATTTTGTCCTGTTCAGAAGTCAGACCAATGTTCAGCATAGTGACCCTGTTTCTAAAGATTAAACAGCTACATGAGAATAGTCTCTCATCTCACAAACCAAAAAGAGCTGTCTTGAGTCAGAGGTACATAATTATTATATTTTGTTTGTATCTAGGCTAAGAATAAATAAATCCAGACCAAGAGATGGTAATGATCAAGGCACTTAGAGATTTCCTGTAGAATGACATTGAAGAGGCAGAATAATTACTCTGTTGGTCCTAAAGGTAATTTATGACTTTGGAAAGGCAATTTCCTGATGTCTCCCACTGTTTGGGGAAAGAAGATCACTCAGTTCCTGAGAATTATTTTATTTGAGCAAAGACAATGAGTGATAAACACAGGGCATGTCTTCCAGGAAGAAGAATGCTTGTGCAGCCAGCCACCTGAAAATGTGTTTGCCTTATGGGAGAAATCTAGAATTTTAATGTTATAAAATAAGTTTGGGTGGGATTCAGTATTTGTTTGTGACCTCCCTTGATCCTTTTGCATATTTTGCATTCTTGATGGTATAAAGTTAAGATAATCTTATCAATTAGGAAAAGAAAATAAAGGGGGAAAAGGAAATGAAAGTGAAAAGCTGTGAATTTTTTCCCCTCCTGCATCAAGGGATTGTTTCTGATTCATGACTTAAGAGTATTAAAGCCTACTAGGAGGGCAGCTTTTCCATGCACTGGATGGATTACTCATCCTGTAGTCTGAAGGACTTAACTTCCTTAGTTCAAATCTAGCCTTAGACACTTGGAAGTGACTTAGGACAAGTCACTTAAACCTGTTTGTCTCAGTTTCCTTATTTGTAAAAAAAATGTGCTAGAGAAGAAAATGAAAAATCATGCTAAAATCTTTGTCAAGAAATTCCTAAATGAGGTTATAAGGAGTCAGACATGACAGAAATTATTAAACAACAAAAATTGTAAAAGATCTAGGGAAAGCCAGAGAACGCAATGGATTCAAATAATACTGTGGACTGCAAAGAGCATGGCAAAGTTCAATTTTTTCATAAAGAACATGACATCACAGTAGGTAAGGAGTCTAGGTGAACCTGGAAGCTGGAATCAGAGCGAAGAAGGCTTATAATCACATGGACTATGGAGGTTTGTACAATGGGGATCACAAATTTCATGGAGAATCATTAAGAATTTCTTTTGCATTTAATAAAGAAGGGTTTGTCAGAAGCAATGGAGCTAGTGGGGTCAATGCATTCATTCAACAGAAATGATACATATGAGGGAGACACCATGTTTGGCAAAGGCTATTTGAAAGCTGTTATGGAATGAGGGTTCTAGTTCTGACTGACTATTGTATTTCTAGAAATCCTGACATTATGTTCCTCATGCCCTCACCCCTCCAAAGGAACCACCAGTTGTTAAGGGAAACATCTTTTCTTATTGCTTCTAGGCAGAGTAATGAAAAAGCATCTTTGGCTTATATTAAATTGTGCTAATATTATAATTTTCTAAAAATAATTCCAAAGTTCCACTTGGTTATTGAGTACTACCAGTTTTCATTATTGTATGCTCTCACAAATTTCATTACTCTGTACCTCTCTCTTCAGTTGCACTCTGAACCACTCATAATAATTTTTCTTTTGATGGATTAATTAAAATTTTTCCTTTCCTTAATTTTGGATAAAAACTCCACAATGAGAGTAAAACTCTATATCTGTATTTGACTATCACTCCCATTTTAATTGTAAATAATAAAGGGCAATGTCAGATAAGACAGAAAAAATACAGAATAGAATATAAAGTAAAAATAACATAAGTTTCCCCTTTAAATGGTACAATCAGTACAGGGGATTAATACTGTAAGCTATAATAATGAAACCCAGTGTTACCCATTTTGTAATGCCAGAAATCCATTCACTTTTCTCCTCAAGTAATTGTCTGAGAGGGAAGAAAAAACAATGGAATATTTAAAAGCTTAAAATATTTGTCAATATATCCAAAGGTCTATTTAGAAGAAATAATACATATGAATAAAGATCATTAATAACATTCATAATATTACTGAACTCAAAGAAAAAGTGAATTGTAACAGAAAAATATCTATCCCTTTATATGCTTTTAGATGCAAAAATGCTGTTTTTGGGAAAAGTTACTAACCAAGATCTCCTGTGACCCTTATTCTGTTTTACATCTTGGTCATATGAGCAATAATTTGTCTCTTACAATTATGTAAAATATGGTGCCAAATATGATTGTGTATAGAATGAAAGGAGAAAGATTTATTTTCAAAGAAGGGAGAAAAATGTATAGGTTGCCGTTGAGTAAAAATAAATGTATTAGTAAAAGATGGAAGATAATAGAATTCAGTTTCTATTTCAAGGCAAACTTCAGATTTTGAATCTTGAAGATGTATTTTATTTTGAGGCTTTGACTTTTACCTTTTAAGACTTTAAACTCAAAGCCACATAGGACATTTTACAAAGGAAATCTCAGTATTTTGGCTTTCATGTTTTTTATAACATGGAATATCAGGCAAAATTGATTTCTCACTTGGCTGCCCTGCTTTGAGTATTACCTAACTTATTTTTACTGAATCCTAGGAAGTTAATTATTGGGAAAGCTTAATCATCTTGCACAATCTCATTAGCCTTTGTAGTCAATCACTACCCTCTTCCTGTACCCTATTCCAAACATCCAGATAAGGAGAATGTTTAATTCAAACATTCCCTTATTTCTCACCTGATTATAATACTGTAAGACTTCTCTGTCTTTTCCATCATATCCTCATGCAAAGTATCTTTCCTCTATCTTCCACTTTTCAGTTTTCTTTGTGTGTGTTATCTTTCTAGTTAGATTTTAATTTGATATGGGGCAGAAATTGGTTTTCTTTTTTCATATCTGTATCTTTGTACTTAACACTGTTACTGGTACTATAGGCATTTAATACATGTAAACTGACTATTAAGTAGGAAGTTAACAAATCTTTGCTATATTGGTTTTAAATAAATATTCATTGGGTTTTGTAGAAATGAAGGGGTGAGTGAAATGATTGAAAGAAAGTGAAATTCTTATGAAATGGTGGGAGAAAGTCTCAATAAGTGAGCATTTCTGTATAGGAGAAAAAAGGAGTTGTGAAATTTATACTTATGTTTAGGGGGCAGAAAATAAAATTGGGTCATAGAACCCATAAGAATGAGTTCAAAGGTATTCAGATTTTCTTTTACTAATTTTGCTTCTGACTGTCAATTGTCTCATAGTTTTGAAATCAATACAGTCCTTTTCAAGGTGTCTCCAAAAGCTTGTATCACTTGTTTATTCCTTAGAGTGTATATAAAAGGATTCATTAGTGGTGCTACTGAAGTTATAAGTAGTGCTACCACCTTATTCAAAGCCACCCCTTCTTTGTTTTTATTATAAGCTTTTTATTTACAAAACATATGAGTGATTTTTCTAAATTGACCACTGCAAAACTTTTTTTTTTGCTCCAAGTTTTCCCCTCCTTCCCCCCACCCCCCAACCCCACCCCTAGATGACAGGTAATCTAATATACTCTAAATATGTTAAATTATATGACAAATCCAATATATGTATACATATCTATACAGTTATCTTACTGCACAAGAAACATCAGATCTAGAAAGAGAGAAAAAAAAAATCTAAGAAGGAAATAAAAATTCATGTAAATATTCACAGAAAGCGTTAAAATGCTGTGTTGTGGTTCACATTCAGTTCCTTCAGGCCTCTCTCTGGACGTATATAACTATCTTCATCGCTGAACAATAGGAACTGATTTGAATCATATCATTGTTGAAGAGAACCATGTCCATCAAAATTGATCATCTTATAGTCTTGTTGCTATGTATAATGTTCTCCTGGTTCTGCTGATTTCACTCAGCATCAGTTCATGCAAGCCTCTCCAGGCCTCTCTGAAATCATCCTGCTGGCCATTTCTTATCGAACAATAATATTCCATGACATTCATATATCACAATTTATTCACCCACTCTCCAATTGATGGGCATCCTTTCAATTTCCAGTTTCTTGCCACTACAAAAAGGGCTGCCACAGACATTTTTGCACATGTGGGTCCCTTTCTCTCCTTTAAAACCTCTTTGGCATATAGGCCCAGTAGAAACACTTCTGCGTCAAATGGTATGCACAGTTTGATAACTTTTTGAGCATAGTTCCAGATTGCTCTCCAGGATGGTTGGATCCGTTCACAATTCCACCAATAATTTATCAGTGTCACAGTTTTCCCACATCCCCTCCAACATTCATCATTATTATTTCCTGTCATCTTAGCCAAACTGACAGGTGTGTAGTGGTATCTCAGAGTTGTCTTAATTTGCATTTCTCTGATCAATAGTGATTTGGCGCACCTTTTCATGTGACTAGAAATAGTTTTAATTTCTTCATCTGAAAATTGTTCATATCAATTGGAGAATGGCTTGAATTCTTATATATTTGAGTCAATTCTCTATATATTTTAGAAATGAGGCCTTTATCAGAACCTTTGAATGTAAAAATATTTTCCCAGTTTACTGCTACCCTTCTAATCTTGTCTGCATTCATTTTGTTTGTACAAAACCTTTTTAAATTGATATAGTCAAACTTATCTATTTTGTGATTAATGATGACCTCTAGTTCTTCTTTGGTCACAAATTCCTTCCCCCTCCACAGGTCTGAGAGGTAAACCATCCTACATTGTTCTAATTTGTTTATAATATCATTCTTTATGTCTAGATCATGAATCCATTTCGACCCATCTTGGTATATGGTGTTAGGTGTGGGTCAATGCCTAATTTCTTCCATACTAGTTTCCAATTTTCCCAGCGGTTTTTGTCAAATAGTGAGTTTTTATCCCCAAAACAGGGATCTTTGGGTTTACTAGAACATTAGATTACTATTGTCATTGAGTATTTTGTCCTGTGTATCTAACCTATTCCACTGATCCACTACTCTATTTCTTAGCCAGTACCAAATGGTTTTGATGATCACTGCTTTATAATATAGTTTTAGATCTGCTACAGCTAGGTCACCCTCATTTGCTTTTTTTTTTTTTTTTTCATCAATTCCCTTGAAATTCTTGACCTTTTGTTTTCCAGTTGAATTTTGTTATTTTTTCTTGGTCAGTTAAATAATTTCTTGGGAGTTTCATCGGTATAGCACTAAATAAATAGATTAGTTTAGGTAGTATTGCCATCTTTATTATATATGCTCAACCTATCCAAGAGCACTTGATATTTTTCTAATTGTTTAGATCTGACTTTATTTGTGTGGAGAGTGTTTTGTAGTTTTGCTCATATAGATATTTAATACTATTGAAAGTTATTTTAAATGGAATTTCTCTTTGTATTGCTTGCTGTTACATTTTGTTGGTGATGTATAAAAATGCTGATGATTTATGTGGATTTATTCTGTATCCTGCAACTTTGCTAAAGTTGTGGATTAATTCTAATAGTTTTTTAGTTGATTCTCTAGGGTTCTCTAAGTAGACCATCATATCATCTGCAAAGAGTGATAATTTAGTTTCCTCATGACCTACTCTAATTCCTTTAATCTCTGTTTCTTGTCTTATTGCCAAAGCTAGCATTTCTAATACAATATTGAATAGTAATGGTGATAGTGGGCAACCTTGTTTCCCCACTGATCTTACTGGGAATGGTTCTAGTTTATCACCATTACATATGATGCTAGCTGATTGTTTTAAATAGATGCTACTGACTATTTTAAGGAAAAATCCATTAATTCCTATGCTCTCTAGTGTTTTTAATAGGAATGGATGTTGGATTTTATCAAATGCTTTTTCTGCATCTATTGAGATTATCATATGTTTTTTGTTAATTTGGTTATTGATATGGTCAATTATGTTAATAGTTTTCCTAATATTGAACCATCCCTGCGTTCCTGGTATAAATCCTACTTGGTCATGGTGTATTATTCTGGGAATGATATTCTGTAATCTCTTTGCTAATATTTTATTCAAGATTTTTGCATCAATATTCATTAGGGAGATTGGTCTATAATTTTCTTTCTCTGTTTTTTTTTTTTTAAACCTGGTTTAGGTATCAGTACCATGTCTGTGTCATAAAAGGAATTTGGTAGGAGTCCTTCATTGCCTATTTTTTCAAATATTTTATATAATATTGGAGTTAATTGTTCTTTAAATGTTTGGTAGAATTCACATGGAAATCCATCTGGTCCTGGGATTTTTTCTTAGGGAGCTGATTAATGGCTTGTTCGATTTCTTTTTCTAAAATGGGACTATTTAAGTAATTTATTTCCTCTTCTGTTAATCTGGGCAATCTATATTTTTGTAGATATTCCTCCATTTCACTTAGTTTATCAAATTTATTGGCATAAAGTTGGGCAAAGTAACTCCTGATTATTGCTCTAATTTCCTCTTCATTGGCGGAAAGTTCTCCTTTTTAATTTTTGAGACTAACAATTTGATTTTCCTCTTTCCTTTTTCTAATCAAATTCACTAGAGGTTTATCTATTTTGTTGGTTTTTTAATAAAACCAACTTTTAGTCTTATTTATTAATTCAATAGTTTTTTTTACTTTAAGTTTTATTAATCTCTCCTTTTATTTTTAGGATTTCAAGTTTGGTATTTGGGGGTTGTTAATTTGTTCTTTCTCTAGTTCTTTTAGTTGCAAGCCCAATTCACTGGTTTTCTCTTTCTCTATTTTATGCAAATAAGCATCTAGAGATATAAAATTTCCCCTTATTACCACTTTGGCTGTATCCCACAAATTTTGGTATGTTGTCTCATTATTGTCATTGTCTTGGATGAAATTAGTAATTGTTTCTGTAATTTGCTGTTTCACCCATTCATTCTTTAGGATGAAATTATTTAGTTTCCAATTGCTTTTTGGTCTATTTTCTCCTTGTCTTATATTGCATGTGATTTTTATTCCGTCACGATCTGAAAAAACTACATTTACTATTTCTGCCTTCCTGCATTTGATTTTGAAGTTTTTGTGTCCTAACACATGGTCAAGTTTTGTATAAGTTCCATGGACTGCTGAGAAAAAAGTAAACTCCTTTCTGTCTCCATTTAATTTCCTCCAAAGATCTATCATATCTAACTTTTCTAACATTTACTTACATCCTTAACTTCTTTCTTATTTATTTTGTGGTTTGATTTATCTAGTTCTGAGAAAGGGAGGTTGAGATCCCCCACTATTATAGTTTTGCTGTCTATTTCTTCTTGCATCTCTCTGAACTTTTCCTTTAGGAATTTCCATGCTATACCACTTGGTGCATATATGTTTAGTATTGATATTGCTTCATTGTCTATGGTACCCTTTAGTAAGATACAATTTCCTTCTTTGTCTCTTTTAATTAGATCTTTCTTTGCTTTTACTTGATCTGAGATCAGGATTGCTACCCCTGCTTCTTTTGTTCACTGAAGCATAATAGATTCTGCTCCAGCCTTTTACCTTCACCCTGTATGTTTCTCTATACTTTAGATGTGTTTCTTGTATACAACATATTGTTGGATTCTGGTTTTTAATCCAGTCTGCTATCTGCTTCCACTTTATGGGAGAGTTCATTCCATTCACATTCACAGTTAAAATAACTAATTCTGTATTTCCTGCCATCTAATTTACCCTAGCTTATACTTTTCTCTTTCCTGTCCCCTTTCCCTCCTCCCTAGTATTTTGCTTTTAATAACCACTTCCCTCAAATAATCCTTCCCCTTTAGAGCCCCACCCCCTTTTTTACACCTTTCCCTTAATTCTTCTGTTTTCACTTCTATTAGTCTATTCCCTTTCTTTTCTCCATTTCCCTCCTGTTTCCTTATAAGATAGAACAAGTTTCTTTTTGATACCCAATACGTCTATTATTCCCTCAGAGCCAAATCTGATCAGATGGAGATTAACACAATTCTCATTCCCCTCCCTTTTTCCCCCTCAATCATTATAGGTTTTCTTTGCCTCTCCATGTGATGTAATTTCCCTTATTTTACCTCCTTTTCCTCTTCTTCCAGTATTATCCCTTTTCTACTTCTAATTTCTTTTTCCATTTATCATATCGTAATAATCATAAAAATCACAATATTCATATCATAATAATCATAAAATCACAATAATCATATCATAATAATCATAATGTAATAATAAAATCATAAAATCAACCCTCATTCTATAAGTATCCATAACATAAATATAGTTCTCAAGAGTTTTTTTTTTTCCTTGTTACCTTTTTATGTTTCTCTTGTGTTCTGTGTTTATAGATCAATTTTTTGTTCAGTTCTGGTCTTTTCATTATAAATAGGTGAACTTCTCCTATGTCATTGAATGACCATCTTCTTCCCTGGAAGATAATGCTCATTCTAGCTGGGTAAGTTATTTTTGGCTGTAATCCAAGTTCTTTTGCCCTTCGGAATATCTGATTCCAGGCCCTTCGATACTTTAAACTAGAAGCTGCTAGGTCCTGTTTGAACCTAATTGTGGCTCCTCGATATTTAAATTGTTTCTTTCCAGCTTCTCCTAATATCTTTTCCTTGGTATGATAGTTCTGGAACTTAGCCACGATATTTCTGGGGGATTTAATTTTTGTGTTTCTTTCAGGAGGTGATTGGTGGATTGTTTCAATCCTTCGAGTCTAAAATATCAGGGCAGTTTTCTTTTATGATTTCCTGGAAGATAGTGTCTAGGTTCTTTTTTTCATCATGGCTTTCAGGAAACCCTATAATCCTTAGGTTGTCTCTCCTAGATCTATTTTCCAGGTCAGTTGTTTTTCCTAGGAGATATTTCTTGTTTTTTTTTTTCTATCTTTTCATTTTTTTGTTTTTGTTTGACTGATTCTTGAAGTCTTGATGAGTCATTCATTTCCATTTGTTCGATTCTAATTTTTAATGTCTTATTTTCTTCAGTTACTGTTTTTAGTTCCTTTTGCAATTGACCAAATACATTTTTTTTGTTCATTGCATTCTTTTTCAATTTTTTCCATTTTATTTTGCAGTGATCCCATTTCATTTCCCCATGTTTCTTCTAACTCTCTTTTAAGATTCTTTATGCAATCTTCAAAGAAAGCCTTGTGGCATGGAGTCCAATGTATGTCTCTCTTTGGGGCTTTTTCTGGTGTTGCTTTACCTTTAGGGGCCTCAGGATTTGAGATCTGTTCTTCCCTCTCTCCATAAAAGCTGTCTATGGTGAGAGCTTTTTTTGTTTTTTTCTTCATTTTTTTTAAAGGTGTGAGGTCTGTTCAAGGCAAAGGAGGGACAGCTGCTTTAATTTGCCCTGGGGCAGTTCTGCTGATTGAGTTATTTCAGGTGCTGATCAGTTCTGCTGATTAATTGTGTTAATTAATTGCTGTGCAATGGCAGCTAGGTCCCATGGTCATCAGGGGTTCAGTGGTTCACATCTACCCCCACAAAAGGCAGATCCTCCAAACCACCTGCTTACAATCAGGACAGATTGGCCCAAGAGGCCCACAAAAGACACCCAGATGTGTGAAAACCACAACTCTCCCACTCGTGTTCCAATTCCTGTTCCAGATCCCTGCTCCAGCTCCTTGCCATGGTCTCAGTCTGGGTTCAGCAGACCACCCCCTTGCCCAGGTAAGACGGACCTGTTTTGAAATTCTTCCAGAGTATCTTCTTCTAGAAATGTGTTGTCCTCCAGATATTGTGGATTTTTTTACTTCAAAATCAGTCTAGAGGCTTCATATGTTGTTGGTTTGAGAGAAGGTTAGAGGAGGTTACAGAGACTCCTGTCTGATCTCTGCCATCTTGGCTCCACCCCCGGAAGTCCCACCCTTCTTTTGCAGGAGGTTTGATATAGATGAAGATGCAAGTTCCATAAGTCAGGGAGACAACAATCATGTGGGAGGAACAAGTGTAAAAGGCTTTTTTCCTTTGCTCAGCTGAGGGGAATCTCAAAGTAGTCCGGATAATATAGAAATAAGACAGAACCACTAACACCAAGGTGATGATAAGTGTCAGTGCAGCTCGAGTTAAAATCATTCTTTCTATCAACTGTGTAGCAGAGCATGTGATCTCTAATAATGGTGATACATCACAAAGAAAATGGTCAATAATATTGGAATTACAGAATTCAAAGTAGATAGCAAAAAATAATTGAGTGAAACATTCTTTATATGTCACAGTATAGTCCCCAGTTGATAAGCTGTAAAGATATCTAAAAATACAGGCAGTTATGTATGCCAATTCTAAGAAGGAAATGTTCCTAAAGAAAAAAATACATGGGGTTTTTAAGGTGGGGATCCACCAAAGTGAAAGTGATGATGGTCAAATTCCCAGCTACCCTCAGGATGTAGGACAGAAGCAGAAAAATAAAAAGCAGAACCTGCATCTGTGGGTAATCTACTAATCCTCAAAGAATGAATAATGTTATCATGGTGTGGTTTCTTATTTTTGACCTCTGTCTTTTGATGGATCTGTATGTATGATAGGGGAGAGAGAGGGCAGTGGGGGACAGAGAGATAGAAAGATGGAAATATTGGATCTGAGAAGAAGCAGTATAAAATAAATCAACATTGCAATTTGGTTTAAAATGCTCAGAAGTCATTCTTGTGTCCTTTTTTTTCACTGACTAAAAAAAATCATGCCAATATTTGGTTATCCTCAGTGACTTTTTAGCAGGGTATTAACTACTGAATATAGTATTATTGTAAAGACTTTTGACTTTAATTTACTTTTTTTGAGTTCCTTGCTTCCACTCCATTTCTTCCAAATCAACTTTAATTTGTGTTACCTAATGATTTTGTGCTGGTTTCTTTTTTCCCCACCATTGTCATTCCAAGTAGATCTTTTTCACTGAATTCCCTTGTAACTTACAAAAAAAAAAGTTAAGCAAGGATACAGAGTGACTATCTATGATAGTGTATGCCAAATACTCTTATGATTACATAGTACAGCTTTTAGCCATTCCCAATTATTATACACACTTCATATCACCTTTTTTGCTATCACAGAATGTACCACTGATTTTTTTGGTATCCATATGACGTTTCCTTCTTTACTTGACCTCCTTTAGAAATATTTTTAAGTAGTGAGATCACTGGCTCAGAGAGTGAATAATTTGTTACTTTTCTTAGAAAATTTCCAGTTGTTTTAGGGATTATTTTTTCCAGTCTTTGCTTCTAGCAATTATATATTAATGTTTCTCTTTTTCCAGATATTCTCTAATTTGAGTAGTGTCATCTGTTTTTGACTTTTGCTAATATATGGGCCATAGGAGATAAAATCTGAGAGTTTTTTTTTATTAAAACTTTTTATTTGCAAAACATATGTATGGGTAATTCTTCAACATTAACCCTTACAAAGCTTTCTGTTACAAATTTCCCCCCCTACTCCCCACCCCTCCCCTAGATGGCAGGATATCCACTACATGTTAATTATGTTAAAATACTTGACAAATTGAATATATGTATACATATTTCCACACTTATCATTTTTGTGCAAGAAAAATCATATCTACAAGAAAGAAAAATCAGAGAAAGGAAACACAATGCAAGCAAACATCAATAGAGAGCATGAAAATGTTATGTTGTGGTCCACATTTCATATCCCTCTCTCTGGGTGTATATGGCTTTCTTCCCTGAAGAATTGGAACTGGTTTGAAACATTTCATTGTTGAAGAGAGCCATGTCCATCAGAATTGATCATCATATTGTATTGTTGTTGCCGTGTATAATGATCTCCTGGTTCTGCTCATTTCACTCAGCATCAGTTCATGCAAGTCTCTCCAGGCCTCTCTGAAATCATCCTGCTAGTCGTTTTTCACAGAACAATAATATTCCATAACATTCATATACCATAATTTATTCAGCCATTCTCCAATTGATGGGTATCCATTCAATTTCCAGTTTCTAGCCACTACAAAAAGGGCTGCCACAAATATTCTTGCACATAAAATCTGAGAGTTTTAATGAATTGTTTTAAGTTTCTTTTATTTAATATTTTATAGCATATTTAATGGCTGTTGCCATTTTGAAATACGTATCTTGTGAATTGTTGGCTAAATAGAGAAAATGGTTCTTAATTTTATACATTTATATAGTGCATCCTATTTGAATTTAATTAACTGATGCCATGTGAAATGCTATTCACTCACATATCTCCTTAAAAAGTCCAATTTCTTCTCTTCATCTTCTCAACCAGACTTCCACACAATCAGATTACACATTATTTGCATTGTTCCAGGTCCTTGTGATTTCTCCTTGAACAGGCTCTGCTTTCTCTTAAGATGACAAAGCTCAGAACAGATCATCAGAGATATCTTATCTGTTTAGGATTTATCTATTATACATAAAGCTGAGATTGCTGAGTTGAGCAGAGGTGATGGTAACAGAAATCAGGACTAGGATTTAGATCAACAATAAATGCTGAGTTTGAAGTCTAATTGGAAAGCATCAGTAACCCCCAGCCCCAGCAACCTTTTTCTCTAAATCCCAATATCCTTTAGGAACATGTAGGTAAAGGAGCTAATGCTCATTAGGAATCTCTATGTGATACTAACCTTACCTGACTGAGCCTATTACACATTGTCCTATAACCTTGCTTATTTCTGCCATATATAATCCCAATGAGCATTGATCTCCCAGTTCCATTCCATTCTTTCTCAAAACATACTTTCTCAAAAATTACTGCACCAAGACACTATCTTACAATCCCAGACTAAGAAACATAGTCAGAGAAAATTCATCATCTGGGCCCATAATGGGAAGCAGAACCATTATGGTATCTGCTGCAAATTACTTATAGGAAGAGGTAATAGTGGAGCAGAGGACAGTCATCACATGTGTTAATGTGAAGGGTCAGGGGAGTTTTCCTATTCTGGGTCAGATCATCATTTGCTTGGGAATTAGTGCACTGCAGTATGGAGGAAGGAAGAACACTTAGGAGAGGGGAAAATATTAATAAAATCTAGGAGAGAGAATGGAGTAAGTTTTGCAACATGTTGCTAGAGGAGTACAAGGTGATGTGTGGGGATAGAAACTGTGCAAGGAGGAAGCACAATTTCATTGAGAGGAGGCACCCACCACTAGGCAGGAATATATCTGTTCTCCTTACACTCTCTTCAGATGAGCACATTCAAGGACACAAGCTTATATTGCCTAAGCCCATTTATTCTAAGTAAGCCTCTGCTAGAAGGCATATTTCCACTTTCAATTAGATTCATAAGGGCTCCATAACCAATCAGATGGTTTGCTTGCCTCTTATATTCCAACTTGTTTGGGAATAAAGAAAATTACTCAACCACTGGACAACTCTGAGGCCCCTTCATCTATACCAAAGTTACAATCCCTCAACCCTAACACTATTTCCTTTGCCTATTTTCATTTTGAAACAGCTTTCTTGCATGTTTCTCTCTTACCTTTGCTCCTGAAATGTACTTGACTACATTCTGGATGTCCTCTGGTCTTTTTATCTCTGAGACTTTTCAAGGAAAGGGCTTGGGAAGATCTAGTTTAAGAAAAATTCAAATTACAGAAGATTGTCATTTGATTTTTCCAGGGGCTCCAATCTGGCAGCTAATGCCTTGCCCTGGCTTTCTAATGTTTTTTCCCCTTTCTTCCTAACTAGGACTTTCACTGCATCCTGGCATTATACTCTATATTTAATTCTCTCTTTCTCCAAAAAGTAACAGAAAACATAGGAAAGGAATCCATAATATAGAATTAATAGCTAATAATGACTCCTTGAAATGAATTGTTTAGCTTTTAGAAGCAGATAAATTACTCTTTGGAAGTGACATTAGAGTTTATGGATATGAAGGGAGAGCCTTAAAAACTATATCGTGAACACTGCTATTTTATTTTTGTAGAAGAACAAGCTGAGTAGAAAATATTGCATAACTGACCATTTTCCCCTGCTGCCTCCTTTCCTATCTTTTAAGATAAAACCATATTAAGATATGTTCCCATGGTACAGTAGATACTCCAGGCCTGGAATAAAGAAGATCAGTTTTCTGCATTCAAACTTAGACTCATATACTTACTAGCTGTGTGACTCTGAGTAAGTCATTGAGGCCTGTTTTTCTCAGTTTCCTCATCTGTATAATGAGCTGGAGAAGGAAGTGACAAATCACTTTGTCAGGAAAACACAAAACGAAGTCATGGATAGTCTGAAATGACTAAACAACAACATTATGTTGAACAATTACTACATACAATAATAGAAGACATTCAGAGATAGGAATAACCACAGAGTTTTAGAATGTTAGGAGGCTGAGGTGGGTTTATTTCTATAAATTGTTGATATTGTCGTGCGATAACTAGAATTTTTTTTTCCCTAAATGGGGAGTCAGGTATTATGTTGTTACAAGGTTCTTGAGGGATTCCCCCTGCACTTAGGTTTCTTGTTCTAATCATTGTATATCCTAGCTTCATTTCAGAGAGGAACAGGTCATATGCTCCACCGCAGTGGAGAATTATAAAGAGCAATCACCATAGTCCTGTATCATTCATTGTCAGTGATACTTTGCATCTTTGTGGATGCCATCTCTTTCTGTTCACTCTGTCCCTGTAATTCTAAGGTTAAACGATAGGCAATACCATTTGCTTTGAGCATTGTGTAGTCATAAATGTTTCTCATTATTCATGTTAATTCTCTTCAGTAGCTTGACAAATGTTTCTCATTAGTATTCAATTTTCCTCCATATTCTGCTGGATTAGGTTTCCTTAGGAGCACCCAAGTAGATGTTTTAAGAAATGATTTCTTTGACTGCTGTAAAATATTTCTCACAAAGACCCCTAAGGGGAATTTCTCCTGGGTTTTGAGAAATGAAGATTCTGTATCCCAGGTAAGATTATATGTGCCCAGATCACACAACACAGAACCCAGTGTTGTAGACACCAGCACAGACATGGAACAATAGTCTTACTTTTCTGGATACATGTTTATTAGAGAGGCAATTTCTTTTTTGTTTAGGTTTTGTAGAAAAGATTCCACATAGAGTGACTTCTTGAACCAGAATTGTTTCCTAGTAGAAATTCCTCTCTGAATTTGTCTTTCTGTCCTTTCTGTAGCTTCTATCTTCTGACATCTATGTTCCATTGTGCCATCCTGAAGAATTCTTTCTTCTCTGGGAAGCATTACCCTTCCTTCTTTATCTAACAGAATGCCCTTCCTCTCAGAATCCTGGTTTCAGCCAACTGTCTGATGGAAAGTATCTCTTACATAACTTACACTCCAAAACCTTGAAAAATAGTCACTTCATGGGTCAACTCTCTTATTGTTGCTTTCATTTTTGTCAAGGAATCCTTTTTTTCAAGGAAATAATCAGGAAAGAGGATGTTTTAAGAAATGTGTAGCATTGGTAAAAGAGAAAGCTTCCTGCATCTCTGAAATCACAAAGGTAACTGACTTATATATGTAAACCTGACTTCTCTTCCAGAAAGAGGTGGAAGTTAATGGGCATGTGATTCAGAACAAGAAAATCTCATTTCATTCTAGAATATTAATAGTGCTTGTTGCATTTTAAAAAAATGGCTTTTTAAATCTACCATACCCATTTCATCATAGCTATCAAAAGGGACAGTAGTAGACCCAATTTAGATTGTCAAAGTGCTAAGCATTTAGAATAGGTGATTGAGTCTGCATCTATCTGCTCTTTTTCACATTGTCTAAGAGATCCTTGACTCTATACAGAAGCTGTTGAGGACTTCCAAGGGCAAGACATATTTAGAAGACATTTCTATTAGTGCATTTTCTTTGAGATCACAATGTTTCTACTTCTCTTATTGTTATACAGCCTGGCACAGTATTAGGGTGGAGCTACCGGTGCCTATCTTCATCGTGTCATACCATTCTTTCTTTTTCAACTCCTAAAAGAGAAGACTCAAACCATCTTTTCTAGGACTTCCCAGATGCCAGCTTCCTTGTACTGCTAGGATACCCCACATTCACTCTTGGGTCCAGCTACTCTTTCTTACATCTACACTGTGGATGTCCTATTTAAGGATTAAACCTAGTCATATCTAGAGTCATTATCTTACATACAACCAACTCTGACTTATGATTGTGCTGCAATACAGATTCCAATGAGATTCATACCACTGCTCCCATTCATTCATTCCATTCACAAAACCACAAATCCTTCCATAAATCTTTTTTCATGCACCAAGAGAAAGTTTCTTGACATGTCTTTCAGTGATTGATGTCAAAAGAATATCTATATAGTTCAAGATTTAGCAAAATCTAATAGTTACAAAAAGCTGCATAATTTTCATATAATTTTCAACCAGGGTATCTGCAATGTCTCTTTATACCTTCCATTAAAACACATATCTGGGGGCAGCAGTGGATAGAGCACCAGCCCTGAAGTCAGGAGGACCTGAGTTCAAATCTGATCTCAGACACTTAACACTGCCTAGCTGTGTGACCCTAAGCAAGTCACTTAACCCCAATTGCCTCAGAAAAAAAAAGAAAGTATAAAACACATAACTGAAGTTATATGTCCTGCTACTTAAAAGTCAAGTCAGATCAGCAAGCAGGTTTAAAGTAAAAATCACAGAGATTCACTAAACTCCAATCAAGAAGTGCTTTCTTTATTAACTAAGTCTTAGGAAGTGTTCTAAGGAGATAGTGATTAGAATTTCTCAGCTAAATTGCTGATCTCTTTTCCAAATTCTTTGAATATTTGTTTCCTATTGCTTTTGTTGGAGTGTGTATCCCACTTTTGGCATCTCAGTATTTGTTGCTAGTAATTGTTCCCACTCTGCTTTTTTATGAAAGTTCTCCATTGTCATGCTTGTAACTCATATACTTACTATAATTCCTCTCAGGAATGACTCCAAGAAAATTTTAGTCATTTTACTTTTTAGAGGGTCAGCTTAATTTCTTCCAAATCCTTGACAATTTGTATTATTGCTTAGGAAAACAAAGTTTCATTTCTGAAGTTTTCTCTTTTAGTGTGGCAAAGCCTCTGATTCAATATGAGCACTATATTGATATCAATAGGGTAAAACTAGATTTTGTATCTGATCAATTCTTGTGGTATCATGATGATAAAGTATTTTTATTCTTATATTTTTAATCCTTGAGCTCACCTAGAGGTCACTCTCCTCTACCAGGACATTCAAGTCCCTGTCTGTTGAGGGGCCAACTGTTGGAGTCCAGCTCCAGTGAATAAAATGAGTATGGATATGAAAATAACACAAGTCAGGTGGGATCTATCTAAGCAGTCTGTTTATTGATCTGAGAGTCAGAGTTTATATACTCTTTAAGCTAGTTTAAGCTACATTAATACTAGGTTTAAGCTAGTGTTATATTAACACCAGAATTAAGCTAGTGTTACATTAACACCAAATGTTTCCAGATGCCACTGTGTACATTCCAGGATTAACATATATATATGCATACATGTATATATATATATATATATATATATATAAAATATACTTTGACATTTCAGTTTGACATTCACTTTAAGCAGTGACTATGAATAACAGTAACAGAGTCATAAATAGCAATGACTAACAATACCAAGGTACCTATCATAACAGAGTGTGAATAATATAGTTTGTGATGCCTTGTTCCTGTTACATGCTTTCTTCACCAAGATTAGCCTTCATTTATTTAGGATATCTTTCTTTCATCATTATGGGAGGCAGTGAGCCCATGCTTTCAAATGTGCACTCTTAGAGAAAGCAGGTTTCAAGTAATACCTTCCTGTAAGTAAGTAAGTAAGACTCTTCTAGTACACGGACTTATTCAATACTGGTTCTTTACAAGGTGAATATACATCTAGTTCACATCACAACATCTTATCTAAAAGGGCATTATGACACTTTATGAAAAATATGTATGTCTATATTTATTTTCTTCTTTAGATTATTATCACTTTGGGTTGATCAGGGACACTTTCTATCTTGGGAATCATCATGGTTAAACTCCTTGAGAGCACAGGTTATAGACCTTTATCAGAAAGGATCAACTTCCACATAAGTGAATATGACCCCTGGCTCAGTTCTGAGAGAGGACATGTCCTTTGTTGAAATGACTCAACAATTGATGAGGAGTTGTGTTAAAGATGACTTAGAAATGAATTATGGAAGCTGGCCTTTTTTTATTATAAATTCTCCTTTGTAGACTCAACAATAGGAAAATCTGTGGAAACACTCTCTCATGACTAATTTGCTTTTGGAACTACTCACCACTGCTTTCTCTCTTTAATTTCTTGCTAGTAGGAATTTGATTTCTCTTCTTAATCCTTCCTAACTCTCCTCAAGTAGCATATGACAATGGGAAACATGTGATTGCCTATGCTTCTTTGAATCTGTGAATACATTGTTCTTTTTCTTTCCCTGAGCACCAATAATTGAAAATTAGTTGTTTTGAAACTGAAAAGTAATCTAATGAGTAAAGCAATTAACCTGAGGTATTCATATGGATAAATACTTTTATAGAAAATATTATATTAGAAGAGTTAATAAGGATATACTTCTAAGAGAACATGACCATAGATATCATCTAGTAGCAGAGAAAAATAAAAAGAGACCTCTGCTGCAATTTGGATTTTTGATAGTTATTTAAATGTGTGAGTTCAAAGCAAAATATCTCTTTAGTAATGCCACAAAGAAGTATTTTCCTTCTTTGGGGGAATCTATGGAATATAATAGGGTTTTTCAGTTATACTATATATTTTTTGTTACTGTATGTCTATGAGTTTTTGCAACAGAAGCATTTTCAGGAATAGAGGAAATACTAGCAGTCCTATACCCAATTCTCATATACATGTGAAATATCTTTTCCTAATTCCTTAAAAATAGAATTGCTTAAGGGGAAGGTAATGAGGATATGAGTATTTGATACACAGAGAAACAAACAGCAACTATAACCAGGTTTGCTGATGCATGCCTAAATCATCTGACATGGAGGCAGTTTGCTTTTCTGAGTTCTGTTACCACCAGAGTGGGCATGGAGTCTTTTGACTGACTGAATAGCCCAAACAGGATGCATCTGTAATACTGGCCAGATTGGGATAGTTCCTTTCATTCCAGGGAATTATCTCCTTTAAAATCCAGGGGATGAATATCACAATTCACTTATAGTATGGGTGCTATGATGATCCTGGGAAGAAGTCAACATGAGGGAAATGCTGCAAACTAATTCATGTTCACATCCCCAGTTTTCTACATTAGAAAATTTAGTAAATTTCTCTTTGAGAGACATCTAAGTCTCCCTCCTTCCCTCCTTCCCTCCCTCCCTTCCTCCTTTCTTCCTTTCCTCCCTTCCTCCCTCCCTCCCTCCCTTCCTCTCTCCCTCTCTCCTTCTCTCTCTCTCTCTGTTTCTGTGTTTGTCTCTGTTTCTCTGTCTCTCTGTGTCTGTCTCTCTCTGTCTCTCTCTCCTCCCACCCCTTTTTGATTAACCTGAGTTACCTGGCCTTCACTTTCTATTGTCTATGATATATTTTCCAAAGTATTTTTTCTGTGATTTTTAGTTTACTTTCAACTTTGCTACATATTAGGTGTATTCATTATGGAAATGATATTTGGTGGAATTGGTGTCAAATCTTGAATATAGAACTTGGTCCTTCTTTCCTTTTTAATAAACAGCAATAAGAAATTTAGCTTGTACTCCAAAACTATATAACCTCAACCAATGGTATTTAAGATGACAAGCACACACACATAATGTAAGTTCAGTATTCCTTTTCTCCAAAGAGAGAAGTGTAATCAAGCTTGTGATCCAAACATCCTACTTTTTCTCCTGGCAAGAAACAAACTTGTTCTTGAAAAAGAAATAGAACAAGCTATTAATCAACTCCCTAAGAAAAAATCTCCAGGGTCAGATGGATTTACATGTGAATTTTACCAAACATTCAAAGAACAATTAATCCCAATACTATATAAACTATTTGAAAAAATAGGGAAAGAAGGTGTACTACCAAATTCCTTCTATGACACAGATATGGTGCTGATAGCTAAACCAGGTAGGGAGAAAACTGAGAAAGAAAACTATAGACCCATTTCCCTAATGAATATTGATGCAAAAATTTTAAATAAGATTTTAGCAACAAGATTACAGAAAGTCATCCCCAGGATAATACATCATGACCAAGTAGGATTTATACAAGGAATGCAGGGCTGGTTCAATATTAGGAAAACAATTAGCATAATCAGTTATATTAATAACCAAATTAATAAAAACCATATGATTATCTCCATAGATGCAGAAAAAGCCTTTGATAAAATCCAACACCCATTCCTATTAAAAACACTGGAGAGTATAGGAATAAATGGGCTTTTCCTTAAAATGATTAGTAGTATCTACTTAAAACCTTCAGCAAGCCTCATATGTAATGGAGTCAAACTAGAATCATTCCCAATAAGATCAGGAGTGAAACAAGGCTGCCCACTGTCACCATTATTATTTAATATCATCTTAGAAATGTTAGCTTTGGCAGTAAGAGAAGAAAAAGAGATTAAAGGAATTAGAGTAGGTAATGAGGAAACCAAATTATCACTCTTTGCAGATGACATGATGATATATGTAGAGAACCCTAAAGACTCAACTAAAAAACTAGTAGAAACAATTCACAACTTTAGCAAAGTTGCAGGATACAAAATAAATCCACATAAATCATCAGCATTTTTATATATTACCAATAAAGTTCAGCAGCAAGAGATACAAAAAGAAATTCCATTCAAAATAACTGTTGATACTATAAAATATTTGGGAATTTATCTGCCAAGGGATAGTCAGGAACTATATGCATTAAACTACAAAACACCTTCCACACAAATCACATCAGACCTAGTCAATTGGAAAAACTTAAAATGCTCATGGGTAGGACGAGCGGATATAATAAAAATGACAATACTACCCAAACTAATTTACTTATTTAGTGCCATACCAATCAAACTCCCAAGATATTATCTTACAGATCTAGAAAAAATAGTAGCAAAGTTCATTTGGAAAAACAAAAGGTCAAGAATTTCAAGGGGATTAATGAAAAAAAAAAAGGCTGACGATGGTGGACTTGCTGTACCAGATCTAAAACTATATTATAAAGCAGCGGTCATCAAAACCATTTGGTACTGGCTAAGAAATAGAGTAGTCGATCAGTGGAATAGGATAGAATCACAAGACAAACTAGGCAATAACTATAGCAATTTAGTCTTTGGTAAACCCAAAGACCCCAGCTTTTGGGATAAGTATTCACTATTTGACAAAAACTGCTGGGAAAACTGGAAACTAGTGTGGAAGAAATTAGGGCTTGACCCACATCTAACACCACATACCAAGATAAGATCTAAATGGGTTCATGATCTGGATATAAAGAGTGATACTATAAGTAAATTAGAGGAATGTAATATAGTTTACCTCTCAGACCTATGGAGATGGAATAAATTTATGTCCAAAGAAGAACTGGAACTCTTAATTGAAAACCAGATAGATAACTTTGACTATATTAAGTTAAAAAGTTTTTGTACAAACAAAATCAATGCAGACAAGATTAGGAGGGAAGCAATAAATTGGGAAATCATCTTTACATTTAAGGGTTCTGATAAAGGTCTCATCTCTAAAATATATAGAGAATTGTCTCATATTTATAAAAATTCAAGCCATTCTCCAATCAATAAATGGTCAAAGGATATGAACAGACAATTTTCAGAGGATGAAATTAAAACTATTTATAGTCATATGAAAAGGTGTTCCACATCACTATTGATCAGAGAAATGCAAATCAAGACAACCCTGAGGTACCACTTCACACCTGTCAGATTGGCTAAAATGATAGGAAAAGTTAATGATGAATGTTGGAGGGGATGTGGGAGGGCTGGGACCCTGATGCATTGTTGGTGGAGCTGTGAACAGATACAGCCATTCTGGAGAACAATTTGGAGCTATGCTCAAAAAGTTATCAAACTGTGCATACCCTTTGACCCAGCAGCATTTCTATTGGGCTTATATCCCAAAGAAATCATAAAGGAAGAAAAAGGCCCCACATGTGCAAGAATGTTTGTGGCAGCCCTTTTTGTAGTGGCTAGAAACTGGAAATTGATTAGATGCCCTTCAATTGGAGAATGGCTGAATAAATTATGGTATATGAATATTATGGAATACTATTGTTCTGTAAGAAATGACCAGCAAGATGATTTCAGAGAGGCCTGGAGAGACTTACATGAACTGATGCTGAGTGAAATGAGCAGAACCAGGAGATCATTATACACGGCAACAACAGTACTATATGACGATCAATTCTGATGGACATGGCTCTCTTCAACAATGAAATGTTTCAAACCACCTTCAATTGTTTACTGAAGAAAGCCATATACACCCAGAGAGAGGGATGTGAAATGTGGACCACAACATAACATTCTCATACTCCTTGATTGATGTTTGCTTACATTGTGTTTCCTTTATCTGATGTATCGTTTATGTAGATAAGATTTTTCTTGCACAACAATGATAAGTTTGGAAATATGTATACATATATTCAATTTGCCAATATTTTAACATAATTAACATGTAGTGGATATCCTGCCATCTAGGGGAGGGGTGGGGAGTTGGGGGGAAAAATTTGTAACGGAAAGCTATGTAAGGGTTATTGTTGAAGAATTACCCACACATATGTTATGCAAATAAAATAAAAAAAAAGAAAAATGTGAAAAGGCAAAAAACATTCACAGCCACATGCAACAAAAGTAGATATGGGTCCTCCAGCGATAGTTTGCTGATCTCTGCTCTAAGCAACAAATATGTTCAAAACAATAATAAATCTGTGGGATGCACTGAGTAAAAAAAAAAGAAAGAAAAAAGGTAGGGGAAGAAGAGGCTACAAATGTATATTCTGTCTACCTTTTTATTTTTTTAAGAGTAGCAAGAAATGATTTACTGAATTTAAGGCAGAATGAAGCATATGGATCCAAGAAAACAATATACACAATGAATGTAGTAGTTCAAACAGAAAGAAATATGAAACAATAGAAAAATAAATGCTCCAAAATTACAAAGAATAAACACTAACCAAAAGAAGAAATATAAAAATATATCCTTAATATTGGAATTAATTGATCTTTAAATGGTAGAATTCACTTGTGAATCCATCTGACCTTGAAGATTTTTTTTCTTAGGTTGTTCATTCATAAATGGATTGCTCAATTTCTTTTTTTAAAATAAGAATAAGTAATTTATTTCATCTTCTGTTAATCTGGGGTAATTTATAATTTTGTAAATAGTCATTCATTTTGATTAGATTGCCAGATTTGCTGCCATAAAGTTGGGCAAAATAGATTCTAATTATTGCTTTAATTTCTTTTTCATTGGTGGTAAATTCACCCTTTTCATTTTTGCTGTTGGTGATTTATTTTGTTTTCTTTCCTATTTCTAATCAAAGTAACCGCGAGTTTATCTACTTTTTGGGTTTTTTCATGAAACCAAATCTGAGTTTTATTAATTAGTTCAATAGTTTTCTTAGTTTCAGTTTTGCTAATCTCTCCATGGATTTTCAGAATTTCTAATTTAGCATCTAATTGGAGGGTTTTAATTTGTTCTTTTTCTAGCTTTTTTAGTTGCATGCCCAATTCATTGATCTCCTCTTTTTCTATTTTATTCATGTAGCTATTTATTTAGAGATATAAAATTTCCCTTAATGTGCTTTGGCTGTGTCACATAAGTTTTGGTATGTTGTCTCATTTTTGTGATTCTATTGGATGAAATTATGGATTGTTTCTGTGATTTGTTTTACCCACTCAATTTTTAGAATTAAATTTAATTTCCAATTGGTTTTTAGTCTATCTTTCATTTGTCTTTTATTGAATATATTTTTATTGCATTTGTGGTATGAAAAGGCAACATTTACTATGGCTGCCTTTCAGCATTTGATTGTAAAGATTTTAGTGCTCTCAATACATGGTCAGTTTTTGTTTAGGTGCCATGTACTGCCAAGAAAAAGATGAATTCCATTCTGTCTCTATCAAATTTCTTTTCTAGGATCCTATTAAATGGGCTACTTTCTTTCTTGTTTCTTTTATGATTAAATTAATTTGATTCTGAGAGAGGAAGGTTGAGGTCCCCCCTAAATATAATTTCTTCTTGTTCTTCTTTCTATTTCTTCTTGTTACTGGCTTAATATATTCTTTAAAATTTTGCATATTCTACCTCTTGGTGTATGTACATTTAATATCATAACTCATTGTTTATGGTACCCTTTATCAAAATATACTTCCCTTCCTTATCTTTCTGAATGAAATTTAATTTTTACTTTTATTTTATTTGAGATGACAATTGCCATTCCTACCTCTCTCTCTTTTTTTTAATTTCAGCTGAAGCATAATCAATTTTGGTCCACACTTTTTCCTTAACTCTGTATGTGTCTCTGTATCAAATATATTTCTTGTAAAAAACATATTGTAGGATATGTTTTTTAATTCACTCTGCTATTTGTTTCTGTTTTATGGGAGAATTCATCTCAGTTACAATAACAGTTATGATTACCAGCTCTGTATTTTCCTCCATCCTATTTTCTCCCAGCATAGATATAGATACAGCTATAGGTATAGATATATGAATACCCATATCTATATCTATACCTATATCTATATTTGTTCTCTCTTTCCACCCTGTCCTTAGTAGATTTTTTTTAATTTTAAAAATTTATTTATTTATTTGAATTGCTTTATGAATTTATGATGGGAAAGAAAAATCAGGACAAACAGGAAAAAACATGGAAGAAGAAAAATATAGAAAAAAGAAATGAACACAATGCATTGATTTACATTCAGTTGCCATAGTTCTTTTCTTGATGCAGATGGCATTTTTTGTCCAAATTCTATTGGGGTTGCTTTGGATCACTGAACCATTCAGAAGAATCAATTCTGTCATGGCTGATCATCACATGTTCTTGCTGTTATTGTGTACAATGTTTTACTGGTTCTGCTTTTTTCATTCAGCATCAGTTCAGGTAAATTTTTCTAGGTCTTTCTAAAATCCGCTTGTTCATATTTTATAGAGCAATAATGACCTATTACTTTTATATACTACAGTTTTGAGCATCTATTCATTTTCCAATTCTTTGTTATCATAAAAGGAGCTGCTACAAACATTTTTGTATACACAGGCCCTGTTCTCTCCTTTATGATTTCCTTGGGATACATATCCGGTAGTGGCACTCCTGGGTCAAAGGATATGCACAGTTTTATAGCCTTTTAGGCATAATTCCAAATTGCTCTCCAGAATGTTTGGATTATTTCATAAGATCACCAACAATTCATTGGTGCTTCAGTTTTCCCACATCTCCTCCATCATTTATATTCCTTTTTTTTTTGTCATAGGCAATCTGAGGGGTGTGAGGTGGTACTTCAGAGTTGTTTTAATTTGTATTTCTCTACTCATTATATTAGAGCATTTTTTCATATGGCTATAGATGGCTTTAATTCATCATCTGAAAATTGTTCATATCCTTTGACCATCTATAAATTGGGAAATGACTTGTATTATAAATTTGATACAGTTTTTTTAAAAATATATTTTAGAAATGAGACCTTTTTTCAGAAACACTGGCTGTAAAGATTTTTTTCCAGCTTTGTACTTCTTTTTAAATCTTGTTTCTGTTGGTTTGTATGTGCAAAATCTTTTTAGTTTAATGTAATAAAATCTGTCCATTTTGCTGTTGATAATGTTCTCTTGTTTTTCTTTCATCATAAATTCCTCCCTTCTCCAAACATCTGATAGCTAAATTATCTTTAGCTCTCCTAATTTATTTGTGGTATTATACTTTATACTCAAATCATGTACCCATTTTGACATTATTCTGGTATGGGATGTGAGATGTAGGTCTATCCCGAGTTTCTGATATATTATTTTTTAGTTTTCCCAGCAATTTTGGTCAAATAGTGAATTCTTATTTCAGAAGCTGGAGTTTGGGGCTTATCAAATAGTAGATTATTAGAGCCCTTGATTATTGTGTCATGTGTCATATGTATTTAATTTATTCCACAAATCCACCACTCTATTTGTTAGTCAGTACCAAATGGTTTTGATGACTGCTGCTTTACATGATAATTTTAAGTTTGGTACTGCTAAGCCACCATCCTTTGTGTTTTTTCATTAATTCCATTGATTTTCTTGACCTTTTCTTCATCCAGATGAATTTTGTCAATATTTTTTCTAGTTCTATAAAAATAATGTTTTGGCATTTTGATTGGTATGGCACTGAGCAAGTAGATCAATTTAAGTAGAATTCTCATTTTTATTATACATAGCTGGGCCTACCCAAAAGCAATTCACATTTTTCCAATTGTTTAGATCTGACTTTACTTGTATGATAGTTGTTTTGTAATTGTGTTCATATATTTCATGGATTTGACTTGGCAGGTTGACCCCCAAATATTTTATTTTGTCTATAGTAATTTAAAAAGGGATTTTTCTTTCTCTTGCTGCTGGACTTTTTCAGTAATATATAATAATGCTGATGATTTGTGTGGGTTTACATGAAACTTTGTAGATATCATGCAACTTTGCTAAAGTTGTTCATTGTTTTGAGTAGCTTTTTTGGATGATTTTTTAGGATTCTCTAAGTATATCATCATATCTTCTAAAAAGAGTGATAGGTTTACTTCTTCATTGTCTATTTGGATTCCTTTAATTTCTTTTTCTTTTCTTATTGCCAAAGGCAAAATTTCTAGAACAATATTGAATAACAGTAGTAATAATGGGCATCCTTTTTATACCCCTGATCTTATCAGGAATGAATCCTGCTTCTCTTCATTACAAATAATTCTTTTTTAGTTTTATGTAGGTTCTGGTTATTATTTTTTGTTTTAGATACATACTACTTAAAATTTTAAAGAAAACTTTCTTTATCCCTATGCTCTCCAGGGTTTTAATAGGAATGGGTGCTGTATTTTGTCAAATGCTTTTTTTTTTCTGTATTCATTGATATAATCATGAGTGAAAGGACTACACAACAAAAATTGTAAAATAGCTAGGTATATTTAAGGAACATGGGTACAAATCAACTTGTGAACTGAAAGATCATGGCAAACTTCAACCTTCTATTAAAAGAGAGAGTAATAGATATAAAATTGTGAATAATCTTTGATACAGCAATGTCTCTCCTGGGCCTATATTCCAAAGAGAACATAAAAAGGGAAAAGGACCTACATGTGCAAAAATGTTTGTAGCAGTCCTTTTTGTAGTGGCAAGTAAATATAAACTGAGTGGATGCCCATCAGTTGTGGAGTGGCTGAATAATTTATGGAATATGAATGTAATGGAATATTATTGTTATATAAGAAATGATTAGCAGAATAATTTCAGGAAAGTCTGGAGAGACTTACATGATGCTAAGTAAAGTAAGTTGAACCAAGAGAATATTGTTCACAGTAAGAACAAGATTTATGCCATGATCAATTCTGAATATACATGGCTCTTTTCAACAATGGGGTGATTCAGGCCAATTACAATACACGTGTGATAGAGACATCTGCATCCAGAAAGAAGATTATCAGGACTGAATGTGGATCACAATATAATATTTTAATTTTTTGGATGTTTTTTGCTTGCTTTTTTCCCCCATTTTTTCTTGTGTGGCCTGATAAATATTAAAATATAGAAGAATTTTACACGTTTAGCACATATTGGATTACTTGTTCTCTGGGGATGAGGTGGGGACAAGGGAGAGAAAAAAATATGGAACGCAAAATTTTGCAAGGGTGAATGTTGAAAATTATCCTTGCATGTATTTAGAACATATAAATCTATTATTTAAAAAATGAAGATGGTAATAGAATAACTAAGGAATCTAGATAAACCTGGAAAATGGAATCAAAGGGAAGCCCTATACCACATGTGCAGTGGAGCTTTATTCAGTGATTTTCATGAATTCAGTGGAGAATTATGAAGAATTCTTTTGCAATTAATGAAGGAGGGTTTATCAGAAGCAATGCAACAACTGATACCAATGCATTCTTTCAGAAGAGATGATACCTATGATGGAGACAAAATATCTAGCAAACATTTTTTGAAAGCTAACATGGAATCAGGATACTAGCCCTGACTGACTACTGTTTTTCTGGAGAGCTTGACATCATGTCCATTATACCCTCATCATTCCAAATAAATGGCAATAGTTAAGTGAATCCCTTTCCAGAAAAAAACAAAAAAACAAAAACATGGCATCTAAACAGAATAATGGAAAAGTATCTCTTGATCTGCTTTGATCCATTGAGTTAATATTATATCTTTCAATTCTACCAAACATTCAAAGAACAATTAATTCCAATACTACATAAATTATTTGAAAGAATAGGGAAAAATGTATACTACTAAATTCCTTCTATGATACAGATATGGTGCTGATAGCTAAACCAGGTAGGGTGAAAACAGAGAAAGAAAACTATAGACCAATTTCCTTAATGAATATTGTTGCAAAAATTTTAAATAAGATATTAGCAATGAGATTACAGAAAGTCATCCCCAGGATAATACATTATGATCAAGTAGGATTTAAACCAAGAATGCAGGGCTAGTTCAATATTAGGAAAACTATCAGCATAATCAATTATATTAATGGCCAAACTAACAAAAATCATATGATTATCTCAATAGATGCAGAAAAAACATTCAATAAAATCCAGCACCCATTCCTATTAAAAACAGTAGAGAGTATAGGAATAAATAAGCTTTTCCTTAAAATGATTAGTAGCATCTACTTAAAACAATCAGCAAGCATCATATGTAATGGAGCCATGCCCAATAAGATCAGGAGTGAAACAAGATTGCCCACTGTCACCATTACTATTTAATATTGTATTAGAAATGTTAGCTTTGACAATAAGAGAAGAAAAAGAAATTAAAGGAATTAGAGTAGGCAATGAGGAAACCAAATTATCACTCTTTGCAGATGATATGATGGTATATGTAGAGAACCCTAAAGACTCAACTAAAAAACTACTAGAAACAATTCACAACTTTAGCAAAGTTGCAGGATACAAAATAAATCCACATAAATCATCAGCATTTTTATATATTACCAACAGAGTTCAGCAGCAAGAGATACAAAAAGAAATTCCATTCAAAATAATTGTAGATAGTATAAAATATTTGGGAGTCTATCTGTCAAGGGAAAGTCAGGAACTATATGAACTAAACTACAAAACACTTTCCACACAAATAAAGTCAGACCTAGTCAATTGGAAAAACATCAAGTGCTAATGGGTATGCCGAGCGAATGTAATAAAAATGACAGTACTACCCAAACAATTTTACTTATTTAGTACCATACCAAACAAACTCCCAAGAAATTATTTTACAGATCTAGAAAAAGTAGAAGCAAAGTTCATTTGGAAAAACAAAAGGTCAAGAATTTCAAGGGAATTAAAGAAAAAAAAAGGCCAATGAAGGTGGCCTTGCTGTACCAGATTTAAAACTATATTATAAAGTAGCGGTCATCAAAACCATTTGGTACTGGCTAAGAAATAGAATAGTCAATCAGTGGCATAGGATAGGATCACTGCACAAACTATGCAATAACTATAGCAATTTAGTGTTTGATAAACCCAAAGACCCCAGCTTTTGGGATAAGTACTCACTGTTTGAAAAAAAAACTGCTGGGAAAATTGAAAATTAGTGTGGAAGAAATTAGGGCTTGACCCACACCTAAAACCACATACCAAGATAAGATCTAAAAGGGTTCATGATTCTGTAAGAAATGACCAACAGGAGGATTTCAGAGAGGACTGGAGAGACTTGCATGAACTGATGCTGAGCAAAATCAGCAGAACCAGGAGAACATTATACACAGCAACAAGACTATAT
>JAJPUD010012233.1:513-45957 GCA_023553655.1 Myrmecobius fasciatus
TTTTTAATTTTTTTGTTTTTGTTTGACTGATTCTTGAAGTCTTATTGAGTCATTCACTTGCATTTGTTCAATTCTTATTTTTAAAGTGTTTTCTTCAGTTACCTTTTTAAGCTTCTTTTGTAACTGGCCAATTTGTTCATTGCACTCTTTTTCCATTTCACTAATTTTATTTTTCAATAAATTGGTGTCTTTATCATATCTCTTTTGGAGGGCTTCTTGCACTGACTTCAGTTTATTTTCCCATTTATCCTCCAGCTCTGTTTTGAGATTCTGTATGCAATCTTCCAGAAAGGCCTTTTGAAAAGGGGACCAGTGATGGTCCTTAATAACATCCTCTGAATTTTTGTCTAAAGAAACCTCAGGATCTGGGGTCAGCCCTTCTCTGTCTCGATAAAAGCTGTCTATGGTGAGAGCTCTCTTTTGCTTCCTCATTTTTTTTAGACAGCGTGTATATCTCTTTAAGGTTTGGAAAAACAGTGGCTCTTTGTCTTGGGGCACTTCGGTGAATTAAGTTAAGGTGCTGGGCAGATGGGGGCTAGGACTAAGTCCAAATTACTCCTCAAACAAGGCAAGTCTGCCAGAACACCTGCCCCAAATCCTCCCAGAGTGTCCCGAGTGCCTCAGATAAACTAAAGCTGTTTGGAGTTTGGAGTTTTTGCCACAATGAGCTGAGTCCCACCCTCACTTCCGGCCTACACCACTGTTTATCCCTCTGTCCGAGTTAGACAAACCTGATATGAAGTTTTTCAGAGGTATCAGCAAGCAGTATCCAAGTATTTCTGAATTCGTTGACTTGAAGATCAGTTCACAGGCTTATTTTATTGTTGATTCAAGAGAAGATCGGAGGAAATGCAGAGAGTCATGTTTTCACTCCACCATCTTGGCTCCGCCCCCCCTCAAAAAGAATTTTAAAAGAGTTAGAAGAAAAATGAGAATGCAAATGAGAGCTTTGCAGAAAAGTTTGAAAAAGAAAACAGATATTATCTGAACAAAACTGCTTCAAAAATAGATGTAATGAAATGGAAAAGAAATAACTTTCTAAAATAGATTTGACAAAATGGAAAAAGAAAACATATCCTTCACAAACAGAATTTGTAGAATGGGAGAAAAAAAAACTAACAATTAAAAAGCAACTCATTTAAAAGTTTGGAACTTTTAGGGGTGGAATCAAAAGGACTTCCAAGAATGGAGCTAAAATGGCTGAGCAAATCCAGGAAGCTCCTCTAGCTCTCCCAGTTTTCCTTAAAAACCACATGAAACCAAGGCTCTGGACAGTATCTGATTGAACAAATTTACTCTCCAACTCAAGAAAGACTCAAAAAAGTTCAAGAGAGATCAAGAAAGGGTGTAAAGTATGTTTAGTCCAGCTGAGATAGATTTAGGAAAAGCCAATGAGAGGGTCTTAATCACAGAAAATCAACAACTAAGACCCTCAGTTCTAGAAAACTGCCTTGATATTCTAAAAACAGAGGGGGAAATACTCATTGAATAAATCATTTTAGCAGCTTTGTAAAGAGATCCCACAAGGAAAACTCCAATGAATGTTGGAAAACACCTGGATTACAAACTCAAGGAAAAAGTATGCAAGCTTCCAGAGAAAAACAATTCAAATGTCAAAGAACAACAATCATGATTACCCAGAATCTGTCAGCTTCGACAATAAAGAACTGGAGGACCTGGAATACCATATGATGGAAGGCAAAGCTTTTCAGGTTCTAACCAAGAATTAACTATCCAGTGAAACTCAACATCTTCTTTCATAGAAGGTTACAGAGCTTCAATGAAGTAAAAAACTTTCAATAATTCCTATTGAAAATATAACTAAACAGAAATTTTAATCTGCAAACACAGGACTCAAGAAAATCATAGAAAGTTAAATAGTGGAAAATACATATTATTTAAAGGTTAAAATGTTTGCTTCCCGAGATGGGAAAATGATACATGTAACTCTTGAAAACTATATTTGTGACTAGAGAAGACATAGAGGGGCATCACATGGAATGAGGCTATGTTTCTTAATGTACTGTGATGTGATGATGATAAAGAAAAAGAAATTAATAGGTGGGAAAATGTCCGTATTGAAAAAGAAGAAAGGGAATATATAATAGAACAATTAGTTCACAAGAAGAGGAACAAAAGATTTATTTAAATCAAGGGAGATAAGTGAGGGGGATGAACATTGTCTGAAACTTGATCTCATAAGTTTTGATTCAAGGAGGGAATAACAATCATTGGATATAGACATTTATGAAACCTTATAAAGAAGCAGGAGGAGAAAGAGGAAACAACAGGGAGGGCTAGGATAAAAGGGAAGATAGAAACACTAGGACAAAAGGTAAGAGAAGGGAGTAATGGATGACAAAAGATAAAGTAGTGGGAGGGGTGGGCAAAAAGAAAACACTACTAAGAAAAGGTCAGAGGGGTGAAAGAAAATAAGGTAGTGGGTGGAGTAAGAAAAAAAAAAAACACCACCACCTAGGACAGGGAAGAAATATAACAAAAGTATATACAGGGGAGAAAATAGGATGGAGCAAAATAATCATAACTATTAAATTGAATGACATGAACTCTCCCATAAAATGTAAGGAATTAGGAGTGTGGATTAAAAAAAATAGAATCCTACTATATATTGTTTACAAAAAAACACATTTAACATAGAGAGACATATAACAAGTAAAGGTAAAAGGCTGGAACAGTATTATGCTTCAGTGGAAGTATAACAAAATCAAGGATAGCAAATCTGAACTCAGAAAAAGCAAAAGTAAAAAATATATTTTATTAAAATCCATAAAAAAAGGAAAGTAAATCATGATAAAAGGTAAACAATGAAGTAATAACAATACTAAATGTGTATGGATCAAGTGGTAGAGCAGCACAATTCGTAGAGAAGATTTTAACACAGTTATAAGAAGAAATAGACAGCAAGAGTATGCTCATGGGTAATATCAAATTTCCCCTCTCAGAATCAGTCAATTCTAACCACAAAACAAACAAGAAAAAAACAAGGGAGGTTAATAGAATACAAGAAAACCTAGATATGATAGACATGGGGAGAAAATTGCATAGGGACAGAAAGGAATACAACTTTTTCTCAGAAATCTACGGGAGCTTTAGAAAAATTGAGCATGCCATTTTGTTTTCCTTCTTAGGTTGTTTTTTCTTCTCTTTCTAGATCTGATGTTTCTTGTGCAGTAAGATAACTGTATAGATATGTATACATGTATTGTATTTGTCATATAATTTATCCTATTTAGCATGTATTAGATTACCTGTCAGCCAGGGGTGGCGCACGCAAGGGAAAAGCTTGGGAAAAAAAGTTTTTGCAAAGGTCAATGTAGAAAAATCACTCATATGTTTTTGTAAATAAAAAGCTTTATAAAAAATAAAAAAAATAAAAATTGAGCATGTATTACATGTGAAAAACAATGTTTTAGTATCTGTGGTCTCACATCCCTTCCATTTATAATTGTCTTTTCCTGTCATCTTAGCCATTCTGAAAGGTGTGTAGTGGTATTTCAGAGTTGTCTCAATTTGCATTTCTCTTATTAATAGTGGTTTAGAGTACCTTTTCACATTACTAGAAATAGTTTCAATTTCTTCATGTGAAAATTGTCTGGTGATATCTTTTGGCCATTTATCAACTGGAAAATGGCTAGAATTCTTACAAGTCTGAGTCAATTCTCTATATATTTTAGAAGTGAAACCTTTGTCAGAACCCTTGAATGTAGAATTTTTTCCACTTTATTGTTTCCTTTCTAATCTTGTTTTCCTTGGTTTTGTTTGAATAAAACCTTTTTAATTTAATGTATTCAAAATGATCTGTTTTGTATTCAATAAAGTACCCCAGTTCTTTAGCCACAAATACCTTTCTTCTCCACAGATCTGAGAGGTAAACTATCCTTTGTTTTTCAAATTTGCTTATAAAATTACTAATTATTTCTAAATCATGTATCCATTTCAACTTATCTTGGTCTAGGTTGTTAAGTGTGGTCCAGTGCCTAGTTTCGGCCATACTGTTTTCTGATTTCCCCAGCAGTTTTTGTCCCCAAAGTTGAGATCTTTTGCTTTGTTAAAAGCTAGTTTGACTATATTATTGCCTAATTATCATACATATATTGACTAAATTTTTATAGTTGTTAAGTATTTTGTCCTGTGAACCTAACCTATTCCATTGATCAACTTCTGTACTTATTAGCATGGAGTAAATGGTTTTGATGGCCACTGCTTTATAATATAATTTTAGGTCTGGTACAGCTAGGCAATCTTTATTTCTATTTTTTGCATTAATTATCTTGAAATTCTTGAAATTTTGTCCATCCAGATTAATTTTATTGTTAATTTGTTCTATCTCTTTAAAATAATTTCTTGGGAGTTCTATTGGTATAACACTGAGTAAGTAGATTAACTTATGTAGCACTGTCATTTTTATTATATTTGCTTATTCTCCCCATGAATACCTGATATTTTTTGAATTGATTATATTTGTCTTTATTTGTGTGTAAAGTGTTTTGTAATTGTGTTTATATATTTCCTGACTTTGCCTTGGCAAGTAGATGCCCAAATATATTTTATTGTCTATAGTTATTTTAAGTGGAATTTCTTATTGTTGGTATCTGCACTTCAATGGTACATAAAAAGGTTGATGGTTTGTGAGGATTTATTTTGCATTTTCTTCTTACTGCTACCTCCCTAAAATAGCCCTCCTTTTTAACAGTCTTTCCCTCTTTCTTATGCCTTTCCCCCTTCACTTTTTTCTTCTTCCTATTAGTCACCCCCCTTTTCTTTTCCCTTTCTTCTCCTACTGCATCATAGGGTGAGGCAAGTTTCTCTTTGAAGCTAAATTCTGTTATTCTCTCTAAACCAAATTTGGTCAGAGTAAAATTAACACAATATTCATCCCTCTCCTTTTTTTTCCTCAATTATAATAGGTCTTTTTTGCCTCCTCATGTGATACAATTTGTTTCATTTTACCTCCATTTTGCTCTTCTTCCAGTACAATTCCCTTTCCAGCTGTAGTTTCTTTTTTATATTATCACAATAAAATGAAATTATACCTGCTCCCAGATTTCTCAGATTTCTTCCCTTTTTGCCTTTTTATTCTTCTCTTGAGTTCTGTTTTTGCAAATCAAATTCATTGTTCAGCTCTGGTCTTTCATCAGAAATAAATTAAATTCACCACTATCTTTGAATCTCCCTCTTCTTCCCTGAAAGATAATTCTTAATTTTACTGGATAGTTGATTCTTGGCTTCATTTCAAGTTCCTTTGCCTTTTGTAATAATAGATTCCAGGTCCCTAGATCCTTTGAAGTGGAAGTTACAAGGTCCTGAGTAATCCTGATTGTGGCTTTTTGACATTTGAATCATTTCTTTCTGGCTGATTTCTGTGTTTCCTCCTTGATCTGCTAATTTTGAAATTTAGCTGCAATGTTTCTTGGAATTTTCATTTTAGGGTCTCTTTCAGGAGATTATTTTCCCAAGCTTCCTTTACAAGTGGCAGAGGCTTTACACTACCTTGAACCAGTGCTAAAAAATCCCATCTTTTATTAGGTGGGCATGACCAGGTTCTATGTTGTGCTGTTTTTCAGAAGTTCTCTGTTTGTCTTTTGTATTTGTGTTGGATGCTTCACAGATCATCTGCTGGTCCACTGGCTTCCAAACAGGGCAGAGTAGCCAATGCTACTTTTCTATTTTGGCTAAGAGCCTCATAGCTCTTTGGCTGGAAATTTATTACACTCCAAATATTTGTGGGTTCTGTTACTTCAAAACCAGTTCAATGGGTAGTATTGTCATTTTTATTATATTCGCTCGTCCTACCCATGAGCATTTTAAGTTTTTCCAATTGACTAGGTCTGATTTGATTTGTGTGGAAAGTGTTTTGTAATTTAGTTCATATAGTTCCTGACTATCCCTTGGCAGATAAATTCCCAAATATTTTATACTATCAACAGTTATTTTGAATGGAATTTCTTTTTGTATCTCTTGCTGCTGAACTTTATTGGTAATATATAAAAATGCTGATGATTTATGTGGATTTATTTTGTATCCTGCCACTTTGCTAAAGGTGTGAATTGTTTCTAGTAGTTTTTTAGTTGAGTCTCTAGGATTCTCTAAGTATACCATCATGTCATCTGCAAAGAGTGATAATTTGGTTTCTTCACTACCTACTCTGATTCCTTTTATCTCTTTTTCTTCTCTTATTGCTAAAGCTAACATTTCTAATACAATATTAAATAGTAATGGTGACAGTGGGCAACCTTGTTTCACTCCTGATCTGATTGGGAATGGTTCTAGTTTGACTCCATTACATATGATGCTTGCTGAAGGTTTTAAGTAGATACTACTTATCATTTAATATTTTAACATAATTAACATGTAGTGGATATCCTGCCATCTAGGGGAGGGGTGGGGAGTTGGGGGAAAAATTTGTAACGGAAAGCTATGTAAGGGTTATTGTTGAAGAATTACCCACACATATGTTATGCAAATAAAATAAAAATTAAAAAAAAAAAAACAGTTCAATGGCTTGATCTGTTGTTGATCTAAGGGACACCAGAGAGAATTCAGATAAAGATCTGTCTATCCTTTGCCATCTTGGCTCTTCCCCCAGGAGCTTTCCTTAAAATAATAAATAATATCTATCTAAAACCAACAGCAAACATTATTTGTAATGGAGAGAAACTGGGCATATCCCAAGTAAGATCACTTATTCAACATTGTACTGGAAATTTTGGATTTAACAATAAGAAAATAAAAAGCATGAAAGGAAGTAGAAGATATACTTAGAGAATCTTAGAAAATGATCCAAAAACCTACTGGAAATAATTACTAGCTTTAGTAAAGTTGCAGGATATAAAATAAAGGTGCAAAAATGACCAGCATTTCTTTGTTACTGACAACTCATCAGCAAGAGATAGAAATTGAATTTTTTTTTAAATAACTCTATACAAAATAAAATACTCGGGGATGTACCTGCCAAGAGAAAACACAAGAACTATTTGAATACTATTGAAAAACACTTCTCATACAAATAAAGTCATATATAAACAATTGGAAAATTATCAGCTGCTTTGAGCTAATATAATAAAAAAGACAATTCTGTCTAACTTGGTCTACTTTTTCAGTGCCATACCAATAAAACTGCTAGCGAATTATTTCTTAGAAGTAGGAAAAATAGTGGCCAGAGCCAAGATGGCAGAGTGAAAACGTGAATTTCTGCCTCTCCTCCCATCTTCTCTCAAATCAACAATAAAATAAGCCTCTGAACTGATCTTCAAGTCAATGAAATCAGAAATATTTGGGCACTGCTCTCTGGTGAACTTCATATCAGGTTAGTCTGACTCGAACAGAGAGATAAATAGACAACTCCTGTGTAGCCCGGAAGTGAGGGTGGGACTAAGCTCAGCTCATTGTGGCAAAAACACCAAACTCCAAACTCCAAACACATGGAGTTTATCTGAGGCACTCTGGACACTCTGCCCTGATTGGGGGCAGGTGTTCTGGCAGAATTGCCTTGTTTAAGGAGTAATTCGGACTTGGTCCTAGCCCCCACTGGACCAGCACCTTAAGTTAACTCACCGAAGTGCCCCAGGGCAAAGCTTTTCAGCTGCCGTTTTTTTTCCCCTACCTTAAAGAGGTATCCACGCTGCTAAAAAAATGAAGAAGCAAAAGAGAGCTCTCACAATAGACAGCTTTTATCAAGGCAAAGAAGCATTGACCCCAGATGCTGAGGTTCCTTTAGATAAAATACCAGATGAAGGAATTAAAGACCATCACTGGTCACTTTCTCAAAAGGCCTTTCTGGAAGATTGCATAAAAAACCTCCAAAGAGAGCTGGAGGATAAATGGGAAAATAAACTGAAATCAATGCAAGAAGGATACAATATCTTGCAAGAAGGATATGATGCCCTGCAAAAGAGATATAAAAAAGACACCAATTTATTGAAAAATAAAATTAGTGAAGTGGAAAAAGAGTGCAATGAACAAATTGGCCAGTTACAAAAGGAGCTTAAAAAGGTAACTGAAGAAAACAACACTTTAAGAATAAGAATTGAACAAATGCAAGTGAATGACTCAATAAGACTTCAAGAATCAGTCAAACACAAACAAAAAAATGAAAAATTAGAAGAAAATATGAAATATCTCCTAGGAAAAACAACTGACTTGGAAAATAGATCTAGGAGAGACAATCTAAGTATTATTGGGCTTCCTGAAAGCCATGATGAAAAAAAGAATCTAAACACTATCTTCCAGGAAATCCTGAAAGAAAACTGCCCTGAGATTGTGGAATCAAAGGGCAAAATCACCATTGAAAGAATTCACCGATCACCTCCTGAAAGAGACCCCAAAATTAAGACCCCAAGGAATATCGTGGCTAAATTTCAGGACTATAGCACCAAGGAAAAGATTCTGCTAGCAGCTAGAAAGAAACAATTCAAATACCGAGGATCAATAATGAGAATCACACAGGATTTGTCAGCCTCCACCCTTAAGGATCGAAGGGCCTGGAACTAGATATTCCGAAGGGTAAAGGAACTTGGATTACAACCAAGAATAACTTATTCAGCTAGAATGAGCATTATCCTCCAGGGAAGAAGATGGTCATTCAATGATATAGGTGAATTTCACCTATTTCTAATGAAAAGACCGGATCTGAACAAAACATTCAACACCCAAACACAGAACTCAAGAGAAGCATAACAAGGTAAAAAGGAAAGGACTCTTGAGAACTTTATTTTTACTAGGGGGATACTTAAAGTTTGGGGGTATAATTAAATAGATATTACTTTGATAATATGAAAAAGAGAACTAGAGGGAAAAAGGTTGTCATACTGGGGAAAAGAGGGAAAAAGTGGTAAAATAAGATTTAAAAAAAAGGAGGTAAAAACAAGGTAAAATCACCTGAAGAGGCAAAGAAAAACTAATATAATTGAGAGAAAGAGGGGAGGGAGATGAGCATTGTATAAATCTTACTCTCATCAGGTTGGGCTCTAAAAGTGTATATCAGACATTTGATTTCACATAGAAACTTGTCTGTTGCTAGAGGGAAGTGGGAGGGAAAGGAGGAAAAGTAAGGGACAAACTAATAGAAGGGAAAATAGAAGAATCAGGGGAAAGGAGTAAAAACCGGGGAGGGGATCTAAAGGGTGGAGTATTGTTTGAGGGAGAGGGTCATCAAAAGCAAAGTACTGAGGAGGGGGAAGGGAGAAAGGGGAAAGGAAAGGGGAAAACGTAACTTGGGTAAATAAGATGGCAGGAAATAAATAATTAGTGATTCTATCTGTGAATGTGAATGGGATGAACTCTCCCATAAAGCGGAAGCAGATATCAGACTGGATTAAAAACCAGAATCCCACAATATGTTGTCTACAAGAAACACATCTAAAACATAGTGACACATATAGGATGAAGGTAAACGGCTGGAGAAGAAGATATTATGCTTCATCTGAACAAAAAAAAGCAGGGGTGTCAATCCTTATCTCAGATCAAGTAAAAGCCAAGATAGATCTAATCAAAAGAGATAAGGAAGGAAACTATATTTTATTAAAGGGTACCATAGATAATGTAGCAATATCTATACTAAATATATATGCACCAAGTTCAATAGCACACAAAATCCTAGGGGAGAAATTAAGAGAGATGCAAGAAGAAATAGACAGCCAAACGATACTAGTGGGGGATCTCAACCTTGCTCTCTCAGAATTAGATAAATCAAACTACAAAATAAATGAGAAAGAAACTAGGGAGATAAACCAATTGTTAGAAAAGTTAGGTATGATAAATGTGTGGAGAAAGTTGAATGGAGACAGTGGGGCGTTTACTTTTTTCTCAGCAGTCCATGGAACCTATACAAAAATTGACCATGTGTTAGGGCATAAAAACCTCAAAATCAAATGCAGAAAGGCAGAAATAGTAAATGCATCCTTTTCAGATCATGATGCAATAAAAATCACATGCAATATAAGGCCAGGAGAAAGTAAACCAAAAGTTAATTGGAAATTAAATAATCTAATCCTGAAGAATGAATGGGTGAAAGAGCAAATCATAGGCACAATCAATGATTTCATCCAGGAGAATGACAATAAGGAGACAACATACCAAAATTTGTGGGATAAGGTCAAAGTGGTTATAAGGGGCAATTTTATATCTCTAGATGCTTACTTGCATAAAATAGACGAACAAAAGATCAACGAATTGGGCTCCTTATTAAAAAAAAAAAAAACAAATTAAAAACACTCAATTAAATACCAAATTGGAAATTCTAAAAGTAAAAGGAGAAATTAATAAAATTGAAAATAAGAAAATTGTTGAGTTAATAAATAAATCTAAGAGTTGCTTCTATGAAAAAACTAACAAAATAAATAAGCCTTTAGTTAATTTGATAAGAAAAAGGAAAGAGGAAAATGAAATTGTTAGTCTCAAGAATGATAAGGGACAACTTTCCTCCAATGAAGAAGAAATTAGAGCAATAATTAGGAGTTACTTTGCCCAACTTTATGCCAGTAAGTTTGATAATCTAAATGAAATGGAGGAATATCTATAAAAATATAGATTGCCCAGGTTTACAGAAGAGGATATAAATTATTTAAATAGCCCCATATCAGAAACAGAAATAGAAAAAGCTATTAACCAGCTCCCTAAGAAAAAATCTCCAAGTCCAGATGGATTTACATGTGAATTCTACCAAACATTCAAAGAACAATTAATTCCAGTACTACACAAACTATTTGAGAAAATAGGGACGGAAGGTATGCTGCCAGAATCCTTCTATGAGACAGATATGGCGCTGATAGCTAAACCAGGTAGGGTGAAAACAGAGAAAGAAAACTATAGACCAATTTCCCTAATGAATATGGATGCAAAAATTTTAAATAAGATATTAGCAATGAGATTACAGAAAGTCATCCCCATGATAGTACACTATGAAAAAGTAGGATTTATACCAGGGATGCAGGGCTGGTTCAATATTAGGAAAACTATCAGCATAATTAATTATATTAATAACCAAATTAACAAAAACCATATGATTATCTCAATAGATGCAGAAAAAGCCTTTGATAAAATCCAACACCCTTTCCTATTAAAAACTCTTGAAAATATAGGAATAAATGGGCTTTTCCTTAAAATGATCAGTAGCATCTACTTAAAACCATCAGCAAGCATCATATGTAATGGAGACAAACTAAAACCATTCCCATTAAGATCAGGAGTGAAACAAGGCTGCCGACTGTCACCATTACTATTTAATACTGTATTAGAAATGTTAGCTTTAGCAATAAGAGAAGAAAAAGAGATAAAAGGAATCAGAGTAGGTAATGAAGAAACCAAATTATCACTCTTTGCAGATGACATGATAGTATACTTAGAGAACCCTAGAGACTCAACTAAAATACTAATAGAAACAATTCACAACTTTAGCAAAGTGGCAGGATTCAAAATTAATCCACATAAATCATCAGCATTTTTATATATTACCAACAAAGTTCAGCAGCAAGAGATACAAAAAGAAATTCCCTTCCAAATAGCAGATAATAAGATAAAATATTTGGGAATCTATCTGCCAAGGAAAAGTCAAAAACTATACAAACTAAATTACAAAACACTTTCCACACAAGCAAGATCAGACCTAATCAATTCGAAAAATATTAAGTGCTCATGGGTAGGCAGAGGGAACATAATAAACACGCGAATACCACCCAAAGTAATCTACTTATTTAGTGCCATACCAATCAAACTCCCAAGAAATTATTTTACAGATCTAGAAAAAATAGCAACAAAGTTCATTTGGAAGAACAAAAGGTCAAGGATTTCAAGGGGATTAATGAAAAAAAAGGCAGATGAATGTGGCCTTTCTGTACCAGATTTAAAACTATATTATAAAGCAGCGGTCATCAAAACCGTTTGGTACTGGCTAAGAAATAGAGCAGTCGATCAGTGGCACAGGATAGGTTATCAGGATAACCTAGGCATTAACCTTTACAGTCTATTATTCAATAAATCCAAAGAACCCAGCTTTTGTGATAAATACTCTGTATTTGGCAAAAACTGCTGGGAAAATTGGAAACTAGTGCGTAAGAAATTAGGGCTTGACCCATACCTAACACCACATACCAAGATAAGATCTAAATGGGTTCATGATCTAGATATAAAGAGGGACTTTCTAAGGAAGTTAGAGGAACGTGGTATAGTTTATCTCTCAGACCTGTGGAGATGGAATAAATTTATGTCCAAAGAAGACCTGGAACTCCTAATTGATCACCAGATAGATAATTTTGATTATATTAAGTTAAAAAGTTTCTGTACAAACAAAACAAATGCAGACAATATTAGGAGGGAAGCATCAAATTGGGAAATCATCTTTACATTTAATGGTTCTGATAAAGGCCTCATTTCTAAAATATATAGAGAATTGTCTCATATATATAAGAATTCAAGCCACTCATCAATAGATAAGTGGTCAAGGGATATGAACAGACAGTTTTCAGATGATGAAATTAAAACCATCACTAGTCATATGAAAAGTTGCTCCAAATCACTATTGATCAAAGAAATGCAAATTAGGACAACTCTGAGGTACCACTACACACCTGTCAGATTGGCTAAAATGACAGGAAAAGATAACCATGAATGTTGGAGGGGATGTGGGAAAACTGGGACACTAATACATTGTTGGTGGAACTGTGAACACATCCAACCATTCTGGAGAGCAATTTGGAGCTATGCTCAAAAAGTTATCAAACTGTGCATACGCTTTGACCCAGCAGTGTTTCTATTGGGCCTATATCCCAAAGAGATCTTAGAGGAGGGAAAGGGACCCACATGTGCAAGCATGTTTGTAGCAGCTGTTTCCATAGTGGCTAGAAACTGGGAACTGAAGGGATGCCCATCAATTGGAGAGTGGCTGAATAAATTATGGTATATGAATGTTATAGAATATTATTGCTCTGTAAGAAACGACCAGCAGGACTATTTCAGAAAGGCCTGGAGGGACTTGCATGAACTGATGCTGAGTGAAACGAGCAGAGCTAGGAGATTATCATACACAGCAACAACAGTATTACATGATGATCAATTCTGATGGACATAGCTCTCTGCAACAAAGAATTGCCTCAAAACAGTTCCAATTGTTCACTGAAGTAAACCATATACACCCAGAGAGAGGGAAATAAAATATGGACCACAATATAACATTTTCATGATCTCTATTGACATTTGCTTGCATTGTGTTGCCTTTCTCTGATTCTTTTTTTTTTCTTGTAGATAGGATTTTTCTTGCATAACTTCTCAAGCATTTCAACATTATTAACATGTAGTGGACTTCCTGCCATCTAGGGGAGGGGAGAGGACTGGGGGTAAAATTTGTAATGGAAAGCTTTGTAAAGATCAACACTGGGGAACTACCCATACATATGTTATCCAAAAAAAAAAAAAAAACTTTAATAATAAAAAAAAGAAAAAAAGGAGTAGGAAAAATAATAACAAAATTCATCTTGAAGAACAAAAGTTCAAGAATATCAAGTGAATTAATAAACAAAAATATACAAAAGATGGTGGCTTAACAGAACCAAATCTAAATCCATTTTATAATATAGTAGTAATCATTAGAACTATTTGGTACTCCCTAAGAATTAGAGTGGTGGATCAGTAGGATAGATCAGATACACATGACAAATTAATCAAGACATAATAATCTGGAATTAAAAAAAAAATCTCCAGTTCCTAGAATAAAAACTCATTATTTGACAAAAATTGTTGGGAAAACTGGAAAATAATACATCATAAACGTGACATAGAACTATATCGCACATATGAAAATAAGGTGAAAATGTGTATGTGGTTTGGGCATAAAGAATTATATCATAAACAAATTGGGAGAGCGGGGGAAAATCTTTGTATAAGGAGAAATTTATGAAAAAAAGAACTAGAGAACATTATGAAAGGTTAATGAACTGATTATATTAAAATAAAAAGGTTTCCCACAAACAAATGCAACAGAATCAAGAATTAAAAGGAAGTAGAAAGGTGGGGAAAATATTTACAATTGATGTTTCTGAGAAAGGGTTAATTTCTAAAATATGTAAAGAAATGTGTCAGATTTGTAGGAATGCAAATCATTTCCCAATTGATAAATGGTCAAAGGATCTAAACAGACAATTCTCAGATGAAATTAAATCTACCTATAGTCATATGGAAAAATGCTCAAAAATGCTATTGATTAGACAAACACAAAATAAAATTAAGAAAACTAGGAGTTACCACCTTACAGCTCTTAGGTTGGCTAAGTTTATAGGAATAGATTATGCTAAATGTTGCACAGGATGTGGGAAAACTGGGATATTGTTGGTGGAATTGTGGAGCCCACAATGTGATCCAACTATTCCGGAGAGCAATTTGGAAGTATCAGCTCAAAAGCCCAAAGGCCATAAAACTGTGCTTACCTTTTGAACCAGCAGTGCTATTATTCTTCTTTATCCCAAGGAAATTATAAATGAGGGGAAAAGACCCAAATGTTTGTAGAAGCTTTTTGTGGTAGCAAAGAATTGGAAAGTTAGTAGATGCTTATGAATTGGGGAATGACTAAAAAAATGGAATCTTATTGAAGCATGAAAAATGTTGAACGATCTGATTTTAAAAAAACCTGGAAAGATAACTGATGTTGAACAAAACAAGCAGAACCAGGAAAACGTAGCACACAATAACTGGAAGAATGTGCAATAATCAACTATAAAAAGATTAGGTTCTTTTCAGTAGTTCAGTAATTGAAAGCCGTTTCAATACATTTTGAATAGAAAATTCTATCTGCATCTAGAAAATGAGCTATAGAGAAAGAATGCAAATCAATTTATGCTATATTCACTTTTTTCTATTTTTAACATATTTTTCTTCATTTTATTCTGTTTTTTTCTCTTCTAATATGATTTACAAAGTATGGTGTATTAAAAATAAAAAATGCTGGAAAAACAAAAAATAACAAAATAAAATTTCAATTGTTCAAATGCAAAAAAACATAAAAGATTAAAAGGTTAACTAAACTAAATAATTCACTGAAAATTAGAATTGAATAAATGAAAATGAATGACTCAATGAAACATCAAAAATCAAACAAAGGCAAAAAATGATAAAAAGGACAAGAAAATATAAAACACCTCATTGGAAAAACTCACTTGGGAAATAGATCCAGGAGAGATAATCAAAGAATTTTTGACTGCCTGAAAACTACTCTCTCTCTCTCTCTCTGTCTGTCTGTCTGTCTGTCTGTCTGTCTCTCTCTCTCTCTCTCTCTCTCTCTCTCTCTATATATATATATATATATATATATATATATATATATATATATATACAAAAGAACCAAGGCATCATCTTTCAAGAAATCTTCCAGTAAAATTGTCCTTATGTTCTATAAATAGAGGGTAAAAGAATTCAATTTCCACCCACTGACAGAAGCCCCAACATGAAATTCTCAATAGGAATATTGTAACTAAATTTCAAAATTATCAGATAAAGAAGAAAATACTGCAAGCAGCCAGAAAGAAACAGTTCAAATATCGAGAAGCTACAACCAGGATTACCCAGGACTTAGTAGCTCCTAATTTAATAGATTGATATTCCTAAGGGCAAAATTACTTGGATTGCAGGCAAAAATCAACTATCCACTCAAATTAAGCATTACTATTGAGGGAAAAGATGAACATTCAATAAAGGAGTTAATTTCATTTATTTTTGATGAAAAGACCAAAGTATAGCAGAAAATTTGATATTCAAATATGGAACTCAAGAAAAGCATGAAAAGGTAAAAAGAGAAAGAAAAAGAAAACTACATATTTGTCATTTGATTTTGAGGTTTTTATACCTTAATATATGGCCTTTTTTTTTTTGGTGTAAGTTCCATGTAACACCAAGAACAAAGTACATTCTTTTATGTCTCCATTCCACTTTATCCAAAGGTCTATCATACCTAATTTCCTAAAATTCTATTTATCTTCTTAAGTTCTTTCTTATTTAATTTATCTAGTTCTTATATAGCAAGATTGAGATCTCCAATTAGCATAGCATAGCTATTTATTTCCTCTTGGAGCTTTCTTAACTTTTCCTCTATGAATTTTGATGCTATATCACTTGGTGCATATAAATTTATTATTGATATTACTTCATTAGCTATGGTACCCCTTTAGCAAGATATAGTTTCTTTCCTTATTTCTTTTAATTGGATCTATGTTTGCTTTTGCTTGTGCGTTCTGTTATTCCAAAATATGTCCAGAAGCTTGATCAGGTTTTGTTCTGAAAGATGTCAGACAAAGCTCAGACAAAGACCTGTCTATTTTCTTCCATAAAGGCTTCACCCCAAACTAAATATTTTTATGGTTAAAAAGTATATATGTGTATATGGGAAGATCATATGTTTAACTCTTGAGAACTGCATCTTTATTAGGGTTATATTTAGAAGGTGTAGGTATAATTTGACTTTATTGTGACAATACAAAAATGATAAGAAAACTTGTGGAAAAGAGTAAAATGGTTTAAATTGCATCTTTTAAATTGACAAAAAAGACCTATTACAATTCATGGGAAGGGGGTGGAGGATGAGCATTGTGTGAACCTTAATCTCATCAGATTTGGCAAAAAAAAGAGATGATATATTTAATTTCATAGAGGAACTTGTTTAATCCCATGGGAAATGTAGGAGAGGAAAAGGGACATGAAAGAGAGTGACTAATAGAAGGGAGAACAGAAAGAGAAGGAGAAATGGGTAAGACAAAGGGAGGACCTGTAAAAGGACAGAGTATTTTGAGGGAAATGGTGATCTGAAGTAAAACACTGTGGAGGAGGACAAGTGAGAAAAGAAAGAGAAAAAGTATAACTTGGGGAAAATAAGATTGTGGGAAATACAGTTAGTAATTCTAACTGTGAATAGGAATGAGATGAATTTTCCCACAAAACAAAATTGGATAGCAAACTGGATAAAAAATTAGTATCCTACATTATGTTGTTTACAAGAAGTACATTAGGTACATCCAAAGCAAAGGTAAAATTCTAGAGCAGAATTTATTATGCATCAGCTGAAGTTAAAAAAAAAAGCAGAAGTAGTTAGCTCAGAGCAAGCAAAAACAAAATTAGATCTCATTGAAAGAGGAAAGGAAGGGAATTGCATTTTGCTAAAGCTTACCATAGATAATGAAGTAATATCAAAACTAAACCCATATGCACCAAGTGCATTCAAATTCCTTGAGAAGTTAAGAAAGGTGCTAGAAAAAATCAAGAGCAAAACTATACTGTGGGGGATCTCAATCTTGCTCTATCAGAACTAGATAAATCAAACTACAAAATAGATAAGGATAAAGTTAAGGAGGTCAATAGAATTTTAGAAAATTGTTGAAAACTGAATGGAGACATAAACATACATTTTCTTCTTGGGGATACTTTGGGGTGGAATCTAGAAAAATCTGTTAGGGCATTGAAAATGTCAAAATCAAGTGCACAAAGGCAGAAATAGTAAATGCATATTTTTCAGATCATGATGCAATAAGTTACATGCAATAAAGGGCAAGGAAAAATAGATAAAAAAATTAATTGGAAACCATATAATCTAATCCTAAGAATCAAATGGGCAAAGCACAATTGATAATTTCATCCAAGAGAAAGAAAACAGTAACAACAACATACCAAAATTTATGGGATGAAGCCAAGCAGTTCTTAGGGGAAGTTTTATTTCTCTAGATGCTTACTTGCATAAAATATATAGAGAGAATATCATTGAATTGGGCATATAACTAAAACAAATTAAAAACACCCAATTTGATAGAAAATTTTAAATTCTGAAAATGAAAGGAGGAGATTAATAAAATTGAAAGTAAGGGAATTTTTAATTAGTAAAAAAAACTTTGTTTTATGAAAAAAATCAATAAAATGGATAAACCTTCATCTAATTTGATCAGAAAAAGGAAAGAAGTAAATAGAATTCTTAGTACAAAAAATAAAAAGTGTGAACTTTCCAGCAATGAAGAGGAAATAAAAATAATAATTAGTATCTATTTTGTCCAACTTTAACTCAATAAATCTGAGATAATCTGCATGAAATGGATGCCTATTTATAAAATACAATTGCCCAGAAATTCCCATTGCTTGTGAAATTCCCATTCCAGAAGAAATTAAACAAATTATTAATCAACTTTCTAAGAAAAAAAAACCCAGGCTCAGATGGATTTGCAAGTGTATTCTACCAAAAATTTAAAGAACAATTAATTCCAAAACTATGAAAATTCTTTGGGAAAACAGGGAAAGAAGGAGTCCTATCAAACTCCTTTTATGACACAGATATGGTATTAATACTTAAGCCAGGTAGCATCAAAACAAAAAGGAAGAAAATTATGCTCCAACTTCCCTAAATAACATTGATGTAAAAATCTTAAATAAAATAATAGCAAAGAGATTACAAAAGTTATCACTCAAATAATACAACATGACCAAGTAGGATTTATTCTGAGAATGCAGGACTGCTTCAATATCAGGAAAACTATTGTTAGAATTGACTATATCAATAGCCAAATTAACAGAAATCACATGATTATCTCAATAGATGCAGAAAAATCATTTTAAAAAATCCAACACCCATTCCTATTAAAAACCCTACAGTGTGTAGGAATAAATTGATTTTCCTTAAAATGATTAGCAGAATATATATAAAACCATCAACAAGAATCATATGTAATCAGGATAAACTAGACCCATTCACAATAGGATCAGGTTGCAACAAGGTTGCTCCCACCACTATTCCTATTTAATATTGTATTAGAAATGTTAGCTTTCAGAGTACAGAAGAAAGATATTAAAGGAATATGAGTTGGTAATGAGGAAATCAACTTATCACTTATTGCAGATGATTTGATGTTATACTTGGAGAATCCTAAAGAATTATCTAAATGACTCCTAGAAACAATTAACAATTTTAACAAATTTGCAGGATAAAAAATAAATCTACATACATCATTAGCATTTTTATAGTTTATCAACAAAGTCCAGCAGGAATAGATACAAAGGACAATTCCATTTAAAATAAGTATAGATAATATAAAATATTTGATGGTCTACCAGCCAAGACAAAATCAGGAACAAAATTACAAAATACTTCCCACACAAATAAAGATCTAAGTAACTGGAAGAATATCAAGGGCTCGTATATAGGGTGAGGTAATGTAATAAAAATGAAAATTCTACCTAAATTAATCTACTTATTCAGTTTTATAACAAAAAAAAACCTTCCAAGAAGTTATTTTACAGAGTCAGAAAAAATAATAAACTTTAACAGGAAGAAGAAAATGTTATGAATTTCAGGGGGATACATGAAAAAAAAATGCCAATGAAAGTGCCTATCTGTACTAGATATTACACTATAGTATAAAGCATCAGTCATGACAACCATCTGATACTGGCTAACAAAGCAGTTGAACAGGGGAATGTATTATATTCACAAGACACAATAGTCTATGACCATGATAATAATGTTTGATAAACCAAAAGACCCTAGCTTCTGGGAGAAGAACTCATTCTTTGATAAAAATTGCTGGGAAAATTGGAAATTAATATAACAGAAAGTAGGCATTGACCCACACCTACACTATGATCAAGTCAAAATGGGTTCATGATTTACTCATAAAGAGTAATGCCATAAGAAAATTATAAGCACAAAGTCTAGCATATCTATGAGATCTATGGAGAAAGAAGTAATTTATGATCAAACATGAAATAGAGAACATTATGAATTGCAAGATGGATAGTCTTTTTAATAATAAATTAAAATGTTTTTGTACAAAGAAAACCAATGCTGACAAGATTAGAAGGGAAGTAGTAAACTGGGGGAGAAATTATATCCATGGGTTCTGATAAAGGTCTCTTTTCTAAAATATATAAAATGGATTCTAATTTGTAAGACTATAAGGCATTCTCCAATTGATAAATGGTGAAAGGATAGGAACAGACAATTTTCAGATGAAGAAATTAAAAACATCTCTAATAATATGATAAAATACATTTAATCACTTTGATCAGAGAAATGCAATTTAATACAACTCTGCGATACTACTACATACCTCTCAGATTGGCTAAAATGACAGACAATAGATAATGAAGAATTTTGGAAGGTTGGGAAAACCATGACTCTAATACATTTTTGGTAGAGTTGTGAATTGATCCAACCATTCTGGACAGCAATATGAAACTATGTACAAATATCTATAAAACTATGTATAACCTTTGATTCAGCAGTATCTCTCCTGGGTCTATATCATAGAGAGATCATCCAAAAAGGAAAAAAAAAGGATCCACATGTGCAAAAATATTTTAGCAGCCCTTTTTGTAGTGGCAAGGAACTAGAAACTAAGTGGATGCCCATCAGCTGGAGAATGGCTGAACAAATATGTTGTATGAATGTTGTGGAATATTATTGTTCTATATGAAATGATAAGCAGGATGGTTTGGCTTGGAAAGACTTACATGATCTGATGCTAAGTGAAGTGACTAGAACCAAGAGAATATTGTACATAGCAACAACCAAGATTATAAAATAATCAGTTCTGATGGATGCGAATCTTTTCAGCAGCGAGGTGATTCAGACTAGCTCCAATGGTCTTGTGATCAGAGAGCTATTTGCACCCAGACAGAGAACTATTGGGCCTGAGGGTAGATCACAACATAGTATTTTGGGTTGTTTGTTGTTATTTGCTTGCATGTTGTTTTCTTTCTTTTCTTTTTTTTGTTTGATTTTTCTTATGCAGAATGATAATTTTGGAAATATGTGTAGAAGAATTGCACATTTTTGGCATATATTGGATTACTTGCCATCTAAGAAAGAAGGTGGGAGAAAGCAAGGGAGAAAAATTTGGAACACTGTTTTGTAAGTGTTAAAAATTATTTATGCACATGTTTCGCAAATAGTTTTAAATATTAAAAAATAATTATAAAAACCTAAAATACAGGATTTTTATAGTCAGAAGATAAAACATCTACTAATACAAGAACCATTCTTATGAAAAAGAGAGCCTACAAAGAGACTTTATAATAAAGTACACAATTTTTAAAAAATTGTGGAACATTTAATACTGAGAGTGCAGTAATTTATAAAACAAATAGCAACTGAATTTTACTTTACTATACTTACAAAAGACTGGTATATTTAAGCATGTTAAAAGATAGAATATTCCTGTCATACTGATGGAAACCATATCTGTGAATAATGCATTGGAATAATTATTCAAGGAAAATTTATTTTAGTGAAAGGATTGAGGATATTACACCACCAAGGTCAATGTCAGTTTGGATTACCTGCTGAATAGTCTACATTAGACAAATTAGTCCTGCCTATGTAGCAGAGGGATGGGAGGGTGGATGGAGTTTAAGCTGGGCACCTGTCTCTTCAAAAAAACCTTTTCTTTTTACTTTCTCTTTTTTTATTTTTATTTTATTTCTGTGCAATATTAGCACTTATCTCATTTGTCTATTTGTCTGTGCCCTTCTCTAAGCCTTGTTACTGACAAGCCACTTCTCACCTGTTGTACTCAACAGTGAAAATTGATAGAACTCAATTGAATGTAATTTCCAGAATGTAGTATATTTGTGCTTCTTATATGAAATTTCAGTGTAAGCAAGATGCAGCCCTTTTCCAGAAAGGCCTTTTTTTGGGGGGGAGGCAAGATGTAATGTTCTATTAATAAAATGTCAAAATGGATTTTAGAGGATCATGTTATACTTACGTCAAGTTCACTGTATAAGAAATGGAGAAACTTAAATGGACAATATGTGTTCTTCCAATTCTGCCTTTAAATATCCTGCCCAAAATAGAGCATTTTAGAAATCAGTGACAAAACTTATTCAATTCTTAAGGACTCTGATAAGTCTAACAATGCCAGGCTGGGACAATGAGGGGTTGGAGATAATTCTCAGTCTTTGTATTCAGACAGAAGCTATAATGTTAAGCCTAGCCTACAATGCTGGCATCCTATGAGCCACCTTAAGTAGTTTATTCAAATACAAAATTTTCCTGTAAACTGGAATAAGTGTAATTACAGCATGTACAAGTAAATACGGTCCCTTTGAGGAAACCATTATTCCTTTAAAATACATTTTTAAAAAGTTTTTGTTTGTGCAACCTCATTTTAAAATATATTACCCTATGAAGCCATTTCTTACTATAAATATAGATAAAAGTAGAGAGACAAACAGGGGGAGAAAGGAGAGAGAGAAAAGGAGAGAGAGACAGAGACAGAGAGAAAGGCATAGATAGAGAAATGGAGAAAAGGAGATAAAGAAGCACAAATAACAAACAGTATATGGATGTTTAGTGGATGCCCATCAGTTGGAGATTGGTTGAATAAATTATGGTATATGAATGCTATAGAATATTATTATTCAATAAGAAAGGATCAGCAATATTTCAGAGAGTCCTGGAGAGATTTATATGAACTGATACTAAATGAAATGAGCATAACCAGTAGATCATCAAACATGGAAACAACAAGATTATACAATGATAAATTCTGATGGATATGGCTCTTTTTTAATAATGAGATGAGCTTCCTTCCGGGGGTGGAGCCATGGTGGAAGAGATCAGACAGGAGTCTCTGTAACCTCCTCTAACCTCCCCTCAAACCAACAACATATGAAGACTCTAGACTGATTCTGAAGCAAAAAAATCCACAATATCTGGAGAACAACACGATTCTAGAAGAAGATACTCTGGAAGAACCTCAAAACAGGTCTGTTTTAATGGGGCCGGGGGTGGCCTACTGAAACCAGACTGCAGCGCAGGGAGACTGGGGCAGGGAGCTGGAGCAGGGAGCTGGAACAGGAGTCGTAACAGGAGTGGGAGCGTTGTGCTTTTCACACACCTGGGAGTCTTCTGGGGGCCTCTTGGGCCAATCTGTCCTGATCATGGGCAGGTGGTTTGGAGGGTCTGCCTTTTGTGGGGGGTAGATTGTGAACCACTGAAAACCTGATGAGCATCAGACCTAGCTGCCATTACACAGCACCCTAGGGAGATCAATCACTCAGCAGGACTGATCAGCACCAGGAATAATTCAATCAGCTGAACTGCCCAGTACCTGAAATAATTCAATCAGCAGAACTGCCCCAGGGTGAACTAAAGCAGAACTGCCCAGCCCCTGACGTAATTCAATCAGCAGAACTGCCTAGTTCCTGAAATAACTCAATCAGCAGAACTGCCCCAGGGCAAATTAAAGCAGCTGTCCCAACTTTACCTTAAACAGACCTCACACCTTTAAAAAAATGAATAAAAAACCAAAAAGAGCTCTCACTATAGACAACTTTTATGGAGAGAGGGAAGAACAGACCTCAAATCCTGAGGCCCCTAAAGGTAAAGCAACTCCAGAAAAAGCCCCAAAGAGAGACATAACCTGGTCTCCATGTCACAAGGCTTTCTTTGAAGATTGCATAAAAAATCTTAAAAGAGAGTTAGAACAAACATGGGGAAACGAAATGAGATCACTGCAAAATAAAATAGAAAAAATGGAAAAATAATGCAATGAACAAAAAAATATAATTGGTCAATTGCAAAAGGAACTAAAAACAGTAACTGAAGAAAATAAGACATTAAAAATTAGAATCGAACAATTGGAAATGAATGACTCATCAAGACTTCAAGAATCAGTTGAACAAAAACAAAAAAATGAAAAGATAGAGAAAAACATGAAATATCTCCTAGGAAAAACAACTGAGCTGGAAAATAGATCTAGGAGAGACAATCTAAGGATTATAGGGCTTCCTGAAAGCCATGATGAAAAAAAGAACCTGGACACTATATTCCAGGAAATCATAAAAGAAAACTGCCCTGATATTTTACACCCAGAAGGCAAAATACTCCTTGAAACAATCCACCGATCACCTCCTGAAAGAAACCCAAAAATTAAGTCCCCCAGAAATATCGTGGCTAAATTCCAGAACTATTATACAAAGGAAAAGATATTACAAGAAGCCAGAAAGAAACAATTTAAATATCGGGGAGCTACAATTAGGATCACACAGGACCTAGCAGCTTCTACTTTGAAGGATCGAAGGGCCTGGAATCAAATATTCCGAAGGGCAAAGGAACTTGGATTACAGCCAAGAATAAGTTACCCAGCTAGAATGAGGATTATCTTCCAGGGAAGAAGATGGTCATTCAATGATATAGGAGAATTTCACCTATTTCTACTGAAAAGACCAGAACTGAACAAAAAATTTGATCTACAAACACAGAACAGAAGAGAAACATAAAAAGGTAACAAGAAAAAATAACTCTTGAGAACTCTATTAATGTTATAGATACTTATAGAATGAGGGTTGATTTTATGAATCGATTATTACATTATGATTATGATATGATTACTGTGATTTTATGGTTATTATTATATGTTTATTGTGATTTTTATGAATCTTATGATATGATAAACTGAAAAAGAAATTAGAGGTAGAAAAGGGATAACACTGGAAGAAGAGGAAAAGGAGGTAAAATAAGAGAAATTACATCACATGTAGAGGCAAAGAAAACCTATAATGATTGAGGGGAGAAAAGGGAGGGGAATGAGAATTGGGTTAATCTCCATCTCATCAGATTTGGCTCAGAGGGAATAATAGACGTACTTATAAGGAAACTGGAGGGAAAGGGGGAAAAAAAAGGGTGTGTGGGGCTCTAAAGGGGAAGGATTGTTTGAGGGAAGTGGTTTTCAAAAGCAAAATAGTAGGGAGGAGGGAAAGGGGACAAGAAAGAGAAAAGCATAAGCTAGGGTAAATAAGATGGCAGGAAATACAGAATTACTTATTTTAACTGTGAATGTGAATGGAATGAACTCTCCCTTAAAGCAGAAGCACATAGCAGATTGGATTAAAAACCAGAATCCAAAAATATGTTGTATACAAGAAACACATCTAAAACATAGAGATACATACAGGGTGAAGGTAAAAGGCTGGAGCAGAATCTATTATGCTTCAGGTGAACAAAAAAAAGCAAAGGTAGCAATCCTGAACTCAGACCAAGTAAAAGCAAAGATAGACTTAATTAAAAGAGACAAAGAAGGAAATTATATCTTCCTAAAGGGTACCATAGATGATGAAGCAATATCAATACTAAACATATATGCACCAAGTGGTATAGCATGGAAATTCCTAGAGGAAAGGTTCAGAGAGATGCAAGAAGAAATAGACAGCAAAACTATAATAGTGGGGGATCTCAACCTCCCTCTCTCAGAACGTGATAAATCAAACCACAAAATAAATAAGAAAGAAATTAAGGAGGTAAACAAAATGTTAGAAAAGTTAGGTATGATAGATCTTTGGAGGAAATTAAATGGAGACAGAAAGGAGTTTACTTTTTTCTCAGCAGTCCATGGAACTTATACAAAAATAGACCATGTCTTAGGACACAAAAACTTCAAAATCAAATGCAGGAAGGCAGAAATAATAAATGCATTTTTTTTCAGATCATGACGGAATAAAAATCACATGAAATATAAGGCCAGGAGAAAATAGACCAAAAAGCAATTGGAAACTAAATAATTTTATCCTAAAGAATGAATGGGTGAAACAGCAAATTACAGACACAATTACTAATTTCATTCAAGAGAATGACAATAATGAGACCACATACCAAAATTTGTGGGATACAGCCAAAGCGGTAATAAGGGGAAATTTTATATCTCTAGATGCTTATTTGCATAAAATAGAGAAAGAGAAAATCAATGAATTGGGCTTGCAACTAAAAAAGCTAGAGAAAGAACAAATTAAAAACCCCCAATCAAATACCAAACTTGAAATCCTAAAAATAAAAGGAGAGATTAGTAAAATTGAAAGTAAAAAAAACTATTGAATTAATGAATAAAACTAAAAGTTGGTTTTATGAAAAAAACAACAAAATAGATAAACCTCTAGTTAATTTAATTAGAAAAAGGAAAGAGGAAAATCAAATTGTTAGTCTCAAAAATGAAAAGGGAGAAATTTCCACCAATGAAGAGGAAATTAGAGCAATAATCAGGAGTTACTTTGCCCAACTGTATGCCAATAAATTTGATGACCTACGTGAAATGGAGGAATATCTACAAAAATATAGATTGCCCAGATTAACAGAAGCGGGAATAAATTACTTATATAGTCCCATTTCAGAAAAAGAAATAGAACAAGTCATTAATCAACTCCCTAAGAAAAAATCCCCAGGACCAGATGGATTTACATGTGAATTCTACCAAACATTTAAAAAACACTTAACTCTAATATTATATAAACTATTTGAAAAAATAGGGAATGAAGGACTCCTACCAAACTCTTTTTATGATATAGACATGGTACTGATACCTAAACCAGGTAAAACAAAAACAGAGAAAGAAAATTATAGACCAATCTCCTTAATGAATATTGATGCAAAAATCTTAAATAAAATATTAGCAAAGAGATTACAGAAAATCATTCCTAGAATAATACACCATGACCAAGTAGAATTTATACCAGGAATGCAGGAATGGTTCAATATTAGGAAAACTATTAACATAATTGACTATATTAATAACCAAACTAACAAAAACCATATAATAATCTCAATAGATGCAGAAAAAGCATTTGATAAAATCCAACATCCATTCCTATTAAAAACATTAGAGAGTATAGGAATTAATGGACTTTTCCTTAAAATAGTCGGTAGCACCTATTTAAAACCGTCAGCTAGCATCATATGTAATGGTGATAAACTGGAACCATTCCCAATAAGATCAGGGGTGAAACAAGGTTGCCCACTATCACCATTACTGTTCAATATTGTATTAGAAATGCTAGCCTTGGCAATAAGACAAGAAAAAGAGATTAAAGGAATTAGAGTAGGTCATGAGGAAACCAAATTGTCACTCTTTGCAGATGATATGATGGTCTACTTAGAGAACCCTAGAGAATCAACTAAAAATACTATTAGAATTAATCCACAACTTTAGCAAAGTTGCAGGATACAAAATAAATCCACATAAATCATCAGCATTTTTATACATCACCAACAAAATGCAACAGCAAGAGATACAAAGAGAAATTCCATTCAGAATAACTATCGATAGTATAAAATATTTGGGAATATATCTGCCAAGGGAAAGTCAGGATCTATATGAGCAAAACTACAAAACACTCTCCACACAAATAAAGTCAGATCTAAACAATTGGAAAAACATCAAGTGCTCTTGGATAGGTCGAGCGAATATAATAAAGATGGCAATAGTACCTAAACTAATCTATCTATTTAGTGCTATACCAATCAAACTCCCAAGAGATTATTTAACTGAACTAGAAAAAACAACAACAAAATTCATCTTGTAAAACAAAAGGTCAAGAATTTCAAGGGGATTAATGAAAAAAATGCAAATGAGGGTGGCCTAGCTGCACCAGATCTAAAACTATATTATACAGCAGTGGTCACCAAAACCATTTGGTACTGGATAAGAAATAGAGTAGTGGATCAGTGGAATAGGTTAGGTTCACAGGACAAAATACTCAATGACAATTGTAATCTAGTGTTTGATAAACCCAAAGACCCCAGATTTTGGGATAAAAACTCACTATTTGACAAAAACTGCTGGGATAATTGGAAACTAGTCTGGAAGAAATTAGGCATTGACCCACACCTAACACCATATACCAAGATAAGGTCAAAATGGATTCATGATCTAGGAATAAAGAATGATATTATAAACAAATTAGAACAATGTAGAATGGTTTACCTCTCAGACTTGTGGAGGGGGAAGGAATTTGTGACCAAAGAAGAACTAGAGGTCATCATTAATCACAAAATAGATAAGTTTGACTATATCAAGTTGAAAAGTTTTTGTACAAACAAAATGAATGCAGACAAGATTAGAAGGGTAGCAGTAAACTGGGAAAATATTTTTACATCCAAAGGCTCTGATAAAGGCCTCATTTCTAAAATATATAGAGAATTGACTCAAATATATAAGAATTCAAGCCATTCTCCAATTGACAAATGGTCAAAAGATATGAACAGACAATTTTCAGAGGAAGAAATTGAAACCATTTCCGGTCACATGAAAAGGTGCTCCAAGTCACTATTGATCAGAGAAATGCAAATTAAGACAACTCTGAGATACCACTACACACCTGTCAGATTGGCTAAAATGACAGGAAATGATAATGATAGCTGTTGGAGGGGATGTGGGAAAACTGGGACACTGATACATTGTTGGTGGAACTGTGAACGGATCCAACCATCCTGGAGAGCAATTTGGAGCTATGCTCAAAAAGTTATCAAACAGTGCATACCTTTTGACCCAGCAGTGTTTCTACTGGGCCTATATCCCAAAGAGATTTTAAAGGAGGTAAAGGGACCCACATGTGCAAAAATGTTTGTGGCAGCCCTTTTTGTAGTGGCAAGAAACTGGAAATTGAAAAGATGCCCATCAATTGGAGAATGGCTGAATAAATTATGGTATATGAATGTTATGGAATATTATTGTTCTGTAAGAAATGACCAACAGGAGGATTTCAGAGAGGATTGGAGAAACTTGCATGAACTGATGCTGAGTGACATCAGCAGAACCAGGACAACATTATACACAGCAACAAGACTATACGATGATCAATTTTGATGATCATGGTTCTCTTCAACAATGATGTGATTCAAACCAGTTGTGCTGCGATTAAGATAGTAATATACATCCAGAGAGAGGCCTGTGGGAACTGAGAGTGAACCACAGCACAGCATTTTAACGCTTTCTGTGAATATTTCCATGCATTCTGTTTTCCTTCTTAGGTTGTTTTTTTTCTTCTTCTCTTTCTAGATCTGATGTTTCTTGTGCAGTAAGATAACTGTATAGATATGTATACATGTATTGTATTTGTCATATAATTTATCCTATCTAGCATGTATTAGGTTACCTGTCATCTAGGGGTGGGGGTGGGGGGAAGGAAAGGAAAAGCTTGGGAAAAAAAAGGTTTTTTTGCAAAGGTCAATGTTGAAAGGTCACTCATATGTTTTGAAATAAAAAGCTTTATAAAAAAAAATAATAATGAGATGATTCAGGACCGTTCCAATGATCTTGTGATGAAGAAAGCCATCTACACCCAGAGAGAGGATGGTGGAAAATGGTTTTAAATCACAACATAGCATTTTCACTATTTTTGTTGTTGTTTGCTTGCATTTTATTTTTTCGCATTTTTTTTTCCTTTTTCAATCTGATTTTTCCTGTGCATCATGGTAATTGTATAAATATGTATTCATATATTAGATTTAACACATATTTTTACCATGTTTAAAATATATTGTTTTACTTGTCATCTAGGGAAGGGGGTGGGAGAAAGAGGGGGAAATTGGAACACAAGGTTTTGCAAGTCAATGTTGAAAAATTATCCATACATATGTTTTGAAAATAAAAAAAAATAATAAAAAATAAATAGTATAGCACAAATAATAACAAATTCATTATACTTATATTAAACAGCACAAATCCTCCACTTCTCACTTGAAAAAGGTGTACTTTCTCAGCTTCAAATTTCTTAATCATTGTTATTAATAGTGCTTCAGTTCCATTTTTTGTTATTGTGTTGATTTTTCTTTTTCTGTTGTAGTCATGATATATGTTTAACTCTCCAATCAAGCAAACTTTAATTTAGTACTTTATAAGAATGCAAAGAAAAAAGATGAAGTCTCTGCATTATATGAAATTAAATAAAAAGATAAATTTTAGAGGAGAAGATAGTGGCTGGAGTGATCAGGAAAAAATTCATGCAGATAACATGTATCTTGAGTTTTAATGAAATAAGTCATTCCAGGAGACATAAGTATATCATAAGAGAGAGATTGCATTCCAGATATGTAGGAAATCATGTAGGTACAAATCAGTATGAGAAAGAGCATGATATTTTCTGAATTATGCTTATTTAAAGCTATTTCAATTTACATATTTTAATTCCTTTCTCTAACATTTAATATTGATTGTTTCTTATGGATAATACTATACGAGATTCACATCACAATTCCTCAGTTAATGAACATAATCCTTTAGTTTTACCTCTTTGATATCATCAAAGCTGGTGTTATAAATACTTTGATATAAATAGAATATTGAGTTATTTGATCTAATTGGAGTATTTGTTTAACATTGTGATATCTAGACTTCTAGAGAATGAAACATCATTTCAAAAAGAAATCATGTGACTGAGTGTTCACAACATTTCTCTTCAATTTAAAGTAATGTCTCAAATTTAATTCTGGAGTGGCAAAGGCAACAGAGGGCTAAAGAAAGGCATTCTTCCATCTCAACACAATTTAGGAAGAGAGAAAGAGAGATCTCTGAAATATAAGTGGGTTTTGGCCTGGAGACTACATGAATGAAATACCAGTGATGGCAGCAGGAGGCTGTGTCAGAAACAGCAGTTGATTTGGAAGCTTGTATACCAGAGATAGTAAGGAAAACTGGCAACTGGTTATAAAAAGATTATGGATACCCATAATGTTAGTATTGAAAGCGGAACCAGATCTTGTTTGGCAGCTCCATTTCCTATATTCATTTCTACCTCATACTTCAAAAGTAGATGGAATACTTTTGGTCAAGATAGTTTGAGAACCCTAAGGGGTAGTATTGCTTTTAGTTGCAAGGGAACAAGCACCCTGAGGAACAGTATCACTTCTAGTTCCAAGGTTGAAGTGGACTCTGAGGAGCAGTGTCAACAGCAAATACAAGAAATCAGGGGGTCCTTCCTGGGCAAGGTCATAATACAGGAGAGCAGTTACCACATTCTCCCCACTTAACACAACCTTGGATGCATTTAAAAGCATTCAAACTCTCAGAAATAACTATGAAAACCACAATGCAAAAAACCTTTGGATATTGTGATTGTCCTGTTCTCTCACACACACACAAAGACACATGAATGCACATAAGGAAAAGATTACAACATTAAGTTCAAAATAATGCAAAAGATAGAAGAATGGGTAAAGCCAAAAAGGAATCTGGCAATGAAAAGCTTTATGGAGACAGGCAAGATTAAAACACAAACTCAAATAAAGACAATAGACTCAAAACTGTGACAAGCAAAGTCTAAAAACAAAAAAAAAATAATACACTGGGTGAAAACCCAAGAAGAATTCCTGGAGTGCCAGAAATGATTTTAAAAATCAAATGATAGCAGTAGAAGAAAAATTAAGTAAAAAATGCAACAATATATCAAAAAGACTATATATAGTTTTCACACCAATAATTCAGGACTGGCTCAATCCTAGAAAATATATCTAATTGAAAATATCAATACCCCACAACAAATATTTTTATGATTATATCAATAAATATAGCAACAGCATTTAACAAAATACAACATCCATTCATATTAAAAACACTAGAAAGCTTAGGAATCAATGGAGCCTTTATTAAAATGATAAATAGTATCTGCATAAAACCAAGAACTATTATTACATGGAGATATACTTAAAGCCTTTTAAAATATGATCAGAGGTACAATCAAGAATCACATTATCACTATCATTTAATGTTTTTCTAAAACTCACTCCAGCAATAGTACAAGAAAAATAAATTAAAGGAATCAAATACTGAATATGAGAAAACAAAAATATCACTTTGTTGACGACATGATATATTTAGAGAACAATAATTAATGAATTTTAAAATTGTTGAAATAATAGCTTTAGTAAAATTTCAGAATGTAAAATAAATCCTCAAATATCATCAGCATTTCTATAAACTGCCCCAAAAACAGCAGTAAAAGATGAGAAACCCCATTCAAAATAATTATAGACAATATAAAGCATTAATAATGTATAAGACAAACCTATGAATGATATGATTATGATAAGAAAATGCTTTTCACATAAAGACAGATTTAAACAATAGAAGAAAAAAGGAAAATCATACTCATCACATTTATGGATGTGGAGTTCATGTCCAAATGAAAGATAGAGTTATATGGGAAGTAAAATAGGCAATTTTTATTTCACAAAATTAAAATGCTTCTATACAAACAGAATTAAAGCAGAAAAACTAGAAGGAAAGCAGAAAACTGAAGAAAATTATTAACATTTATTTCCATAAAGGCCCTGATTGAGCTGAATTTACTAATTGAAAATAACAATAATAATCATAACAGCCATTATCCTATCACTAATTGTCCAAAATATATGAACAGGGAGATTTCAGAAAAAGGAACTAATATTATCACTTTTTTGGCAAGTTTTCGATCACTGCTAATTAGGGAAATGTGTACTAAAACTACATTGAGCAAATTAAAACAATTCTGAGGTACCATTTCATATCTCTCTGATTGGCTAAAATGACAGAAAAGACTAATGATAAATGTTGGAAGGGTTGTGAGAAAACTAAGACACTAATGCATTGTTGGTAGAATTGTGAAATGATCCAATCATCCTACAAAATAATTTGGAACTATGACCAAAGAGATATAAACTGTGCATACCTTTTGATCCAATACTGGATCTATAACACAAAGAAATCATAAAAAGAAAAAAGGACCCATATATTTAAAAAATGTAGCAGTTCTTTTTTATGGTGATAAAGAATTGGAAAATGAGAAAATGTCCATCAATTGGGGAATGGCTGAATAAGTTATGGTACTATATGGCATTGATATATGATATATAGTGGTTTCCATATGCTAAATGGTTTATATTTATTCTATAAAAATGATGAACAAATTGATTTTAGAAAGGTCTGGAAAGATTTACAAAAACTGATGCTGAGCAAAACAAGTAGAACCAGGAATACATTGTACACAATAACAAAAAGATTGTGCAATGATCAATTGGTTCTTGTCAGTAGTTCAGTGATTCAAGGCCATCCCAGTAAATTTTGGATAGAAAATACCATCCGAATCCAGAGAGAAAGCTATGGAGACTGAATGTTCATCTTTTTCTTCTCTTTTATTTTTCTTTCATGGTTCTTCCATTTTGTTCTGATTTTTCTCTTTCAAAATGATTCATAAGGAAATATGTAAAAATTAATTAATGTACATATGTAACCAAAATGTTGTTTTTATGTGTATCTGGGGAAAATAAAAATAAATAAATTAAGGAAGTCAGGAAAAATATTGAGATACTACCTCACATCTATCACTATCATAATAGTTAATTCAAAATAAAAGGGAAATGTCAAATATTACATGGAATGTGAAAAAAAATTGTGTCAAATAGGCACTGTTTGGAGTAATTAAGTAGTCTGAAAGTTCTGGAGAATAATTTGCAACTACACACGAAGAGCTATAAAACTATACCTTTCTACCAGCAATACCACTAATAAGTCTGCATTCAAAAGGGTAAGGTATAAAGAGGGAAGAATTTATTTTTGCAAAAACATTCATAACAGTTTTTGTGGTGATAAAAAATTGGAAATTTAATGTATGTCCATCAAATGGGGAACTACTGAGCAAGCTGGTGTATATGATTATTATGGAATACTATTTCAATATAAGCAATGGAAAAATATAATTTCAGGAAAGCATGGGAAGACATATATGAACCTATGAAAGTGAAATGAAAAGAAGCAGGACAACATTAATAAAGTAATATTGTAAGGATTATTAAATGTAAAAGGCCGAAGTACTCTGATTGAGACAATGATCCAAGACAGTCCTAAAGTACTTATAATTAAAAGTGGCTTCCTCTTTCAGAGAGACTAACAAACTTTGAATATAGATTGAAGTCTCCTTTTTGTTTTCTTTATTTTTTCTTGTTTTTTTTGCCTATTTCCTTTAGCAACATAGCTAATGTAGATTTGTTTTTTATCATTTTGCATGTATAATAATGTATTTAATAACAAAGAATTTTAGGGGAGTAATGAAAGAAATTGACTTATTAGAAGATAGTAAAGAAAAAAAAAACCTGACAATAAATGGAGGTTGAAGATTAGAAAAATTCAGTCTACAAATTAGAAAAAATGCTTTGTTGTAAAACATAGAAAGGAAATTCATTAGGGGATATATGTAGGATTGATTTGGCAAAAAGAAAGTTTACCTCATTGTTACAGACTGAAAGTAAGGAGAGTTGTAGTTGATCTCAGGAGGTTTGAATGTAAAGATGAAGGAAGAAATAATTCATATTGAATGGTCTCAATTTTCTCACTAAATCAAAAGATGTTTCCAATTGAGAGAGAAGAAGAGACAAGTTGCCAACAATTGTGTCCAACAATTGATCAATACAAGATTTGGGAGAGAAAAAGTTACAAGAATAGTAGTGGACATTATCTAGTCATTTTTTGGTGCCAACTTTTCAAGAATCCTTTTTGGGTTTTCTTGGAAAAAGATATTGGAGTTGTTTTCCATTACTTTATTCATCACACATTACAAATGTGAAAACCAAGGCAACCAAGGTTAAAAGACTTGCTAGGGACACACAACTAGTAATTGCCTGAGGTTATATTTGAATTCCAGTCTTTCTGATTATACACTCAGAACTATCCACTATACCACCTAGCTTCCTTATTAAACTCTACAAATAGTAACGTTAAGTGGCTCTCATCATTGTATTGCATTCACTGGATGATATTTTACTTTTTTGACAAGGAAAATGTCACTAGTAATTAAGTAGGACATATTTATATTAAATATATATCTCTATTGTACTGTGTAAATTTTGGTATTTGGGATTAATTAGAAGTTTTTAATTTTGACTCATCACAGATTATGGTGTTAAATGAATCACATGCATTTATCATAACTGAATAAAATTGGTGCTAAAAAGATTTTTATTGTTGTTTTTGGGACAATGATGTTAAAGCACTGAGGAATCTGCCAAATGTAAACCCTTCCCTACTCTCTTCATTCTTGACCCAGACCAGTATCCTATTTGGTGACAAATTTAACTATATAGATATGTAGATAGGCAGATCTACAATTCATAGATGACGGGATAGCTAGATAGGCTAGGCACTTAGACCAATGGTTAAAATACTGGCATATAAAAATTTGAAATGATTGTTGTCTAGTTAGTATCAGTCTGGATCTTAGTTAACCTACCAACCAACCATTATTTGGGCAAAACTTTTCTTTTCAGTACAATAATGTAATTCTTGTGTTGGGAAGGGAAACAATAAAACAAAGCATGTTAAGTACAGAGTCTCTGCCATTCAGAAAATAGTCTGGTTCTACACACAATCAAAGCAGGGGAATTATTTCCTTAAATACTTCAAAAGTGCCCTATCAAAGATGTTGCCAGGGAGAAGAATGCTTGTTGATTTACAGTCAAGAATATTGGTACTACTGGATAAAATATCCTTGTCAGACAACTTCAGTGCAATATTTTTGTAAATATTAACTTAAAGCCATTTATTCTTGTTCACTGAACCAGAAAAGAAGACAGGGAAATACAATCATTAAAGATTTTTCATTTCCTGATCTTTTGGCGACTTATACATGGATGTTGCTATGGTTTCTCCGTTATGATTTTAGAAAATATATACATATATATATATACATTGATGACATTACAAGTATATAAATGCATACTATAATAATATCCCATTTATAACTTACACATGATCATATATAAAAATCATATTAATTAGTAGGAATATTTGATTCACCTGTGTAGGGAACTACCAATGTGAAAAAAATGTCATCGACGAAGTTAAAACAAAATTCTTGTTAATGATTTTTTGTAGTATGGACCTGTACAATTTCATAAGCATTAAATCTACATAATAGAAATTATTATTGAAAAAATTAAAGTTAATGAAAAATGCTATTCACATTATTTCCACAGTCATCTTTTTTCAATTGTATTTGTAAATAGTGGAGATCAATAAAATGCATCATATTGGGATGAAAGGAATATATATTTAAAGGGAAAGCAAAACATATGTTGAAATAATTATTTAGAAGTTTGGTTCAGTATAGAACAGAATCCTTCACTTTTCTTTAAACTTTTAATAATCCAAAAGTTTATAGGTTAATCTGCTTCATGATGACTTAATTATTCTCTCTATTTTTCCTTTCTTTACATGATTATGTATGTGCAATTTTTAAGTGAATTAACCCCAAATCCAAACATTGTAAGTGTAAGAAAAACCAGTGTTCTGTCTAATTATGAATGTGGAGATTCAACATAAAATTATAGCACAAAAATGAACATTTAGCAATTTCAGGAATTATTTTCCAAAATCCTATGCTTTTTCCCTTTGATGTGTCATTGCAGTTGCACCTGTATGTATAACAGGATGATTATACTAATTAATAAACAACCAGTGGAAATGTTTGTCCCAGTAAAACAAAGCTAGGTACCAGTTGTGTTATAATTATTATTATTATGTGTTATTTAGTTCCCTTAGTGATGTACAATATGCACCACTTTTAACAAACATGGAAACTATACATAACATCTTTGAGTAATTAGATAATTGAAGACATTAACAATCCTCTCACCTCCATGTCCCAATTGACTACTGAAAACAATAAAATAAAAACAAAATCTAGTATTGTTGTAAAACAACAAATCTCCCATATTGAGAATAATTGCATGCATTGAACTACTTTTTCTATGGAGAGCAGCCAAAATATAAATATATAAAAGGGAGATCATCCCACATCTCTTTAAAGTACTTTGTTCTGTTTCTCTTAAGTTATATCCATTAGACTTGGCTTTTCCTCTTTAAAGTCAAACAGAATAGATCTGATCCTTTTACTTGACACTTTGAATTTTTTGAAAATTCATTTTCATAAGTTTTTCAAATCCATTATCGTATATGTTCCTTATTCTTGCTACTGTTGTCCTGAGTCATTCCAAAGTACACATCCAATTATGTCACCCTAATCCTCAATCAATAAATTTATCTTCCCTCTCTCTCTCCTAGGTTTCCTTTGGACATAGATGTCCAAAGAGATACTTTGGGGTTACTTAATGCAATCCTTTCATTTTACAAATGAGGAACTTGAGACGCTAATGATTGAATGACTTGCCCAAAGAAATACAGCATGAGCTTCAAATTCAAATCCCTTGACTACAAATTTAGAGTTCTTTTCTTAATCATGTGTATACAAACAGTTTTTTTTAAAGATTAATGTGTATTCTCCATTTACTCCTGTGTGCATTCTAGAGTTGTTAAATATTTCCCTTATAGTTTTCCTCAAAAAGGCCTCTTGAGGTAAGAGGAGATTCCTTATCTTTATTTAGGTACACTTACATACGCCATTCACTGACCTAAATAATTACAATTTATGGAGTAGGTAGTATGAGACATTAAAGGCAGGAACCTAGCTGCAAACTGAGCTGTGAGTATGTTCTGAAAACCTCTTAGTAATGACAGGATTGGCTCACACACAGCTTCAAATTGCTCAAATTCTGCTTGATCTAGGAATCATTTTTTTCAAGGTAGTTATTTTAGTATAGTCTAGTGTAAATACTTCCCACAAAGCTCTCAGATAAATATTGATTTTTAAAATCATAGGGAAGCCAATTTTACTAGAACTACCTAGATCTGTGAGGTGAAAGGAGGAAGGTACAATGAAATACATGTAAGATGGTGATTGAGGAGTGAAAGTGAATATCTCTTTAATGCTAATAGTTCAATTTTGTTCACAAGGACTTCTTATAGTTTTTTTCTGCTTATACATGTACATAACTTTTTAAAAACATTGTGTTTCATGAATCATGTTGGGAGAGAATACATTAGATAAAAAGGAAATACCACAAGAAAAAAAAAGAAGGAAAAGGAAAACATAAGTGAACATAGTATGTGTTAATTTATATTTAGTCTATATTTGTTTGGAAAAAACTCTTAAAATAAAATTTTGTACTCACTAAATACCTAAAAAGGGAGACAAATATTTAGTGTATAAATTGAAGAAAGATGGCATTTCATTTTAAGTGTCTAGGTTTAAATTCCTACAATAGACATGCAAAATATAAAATTCTAACACGTGTAGTAAAGGCTTAACTATTGATTACTATACATATAATACAAAACAAAATAAAGCAATTTACTAAAATAGCCAAAGTTGACACATACACAGCAGGTTACTCTCCTACTGAAAATTACATTGTGGGATGCTTCTTAAAAAAAAAAAAAGGTGGAACTTAGAGGTATTTAGTAACATTGACTTTGATCAAAATTATTCAATTTTATGTAACCAATATTATCAAATAACTATATTTATTACAACATTCTTGCTAGAAATGAAATAATAAGCCAAAAGGGAAGTTGTCCCTAAATGGAACCCTGGTTCCATTTAAGATGAGAGAATTCAAGCACTAATAGATTTGGTTTTACCACATAATCCAGAATAAGAAAACAGAAAGAAACAATGTTTTACATAAATGAAATATTAGTCACTTTGCTTTATTAAATTAAAGGATTTTAAATATTTTATTATCTTACATATGAGAAGTTAAAAATGTTAAAAATACTTTTAGCTGCAAAGGATGTTTTTAGAACATTTAGTACAAACTTCATTTTATAGATGAAGAAAATATATGGATTATAGAAGTAATTGAAATTCAGGGCACTAAAGTTGAAACAGGTGATTGAATTCCGTCCTTGTCATATTGTCTGCTTTTGGACAAATAACTTGAGCTTAATGCTTCCCATATGTAAACTAAAAAAGTTGAACCAGATATTTCATAATGGTCTCATTCTGTGATTCTATAGAACCATTGAAGTTTAACTCATAATGAGCTTATAAAGAAATGTAGCTTGTTTTTTTATTTTTTTTTTTTTTGTTGTTTTTGCTTTTTTTACTGAGGCAATTGAGTTAAGTAACTTGCCCAGGGTCACACAGCTAGGGAATGTGAAGTGTCTGAGACCAGATTTAAACTCAAGTCCTCCTGACTTCAGGGCTGGTACTCTATCCACTGCGCCACCTAGCTGCCCAGTGTTTTTTTTTGTTTGTTTGTTTGTTTGTTTTGTTTTTTGTTTTTTTTAATAAAAATGGGTGCTGTATTTTATTAAAAGCTTTTTTGGCATCTATTGAGATTATCATATTATATTTTATAATTTGTTTCTGTTTTACCCATATCTATTATGGGCTGATTTATCATTTGCATTGATAAAAGAACAATTGAGATGAAGATATAAACATAAAGTTATAACTCATATATATGAAAAAATCTGGTTAAGAACTATTAAACATCTTTTATTGGTCAAAATATCATTAAAGTATAAAAAATTCTATTTTTCACAAATCTTTTACATCTATTTTTGGTTCTTTAACTTTTCAAGTTGTGTATATCTGTGTCATAGAGCATTTTGTTACTCACAGTGAAGACTAAATCCCCCTTCTCAGAATATTATTTTTACATGCATAAAAGATATGCATCTTATATTTATTTATAAATACAGTTATCATAGTATTAAATATGTTTTAAAAGTTCTTTTCCCATATGAGTAACTTTTAGTATAGGGTAAGGGGCCACATTTTCTAATCTATTTGCTCCTATAAAAACATAATTTCCCATTTCACTAAACATTAAATTGAATATTTATGTTTTATTTATATTCATACTATGATGTTTTAGTGTAGTGAATTCTTCCCATGAAGCTTTTTTCCCCCTACCCTGTGGATAGTGACAAAAGTAATCATAGAGCAGACTATATATCAATGGAATGTAACTTCTTCTGGAAATGAAGTATTTCATCATCATATGTATATACCTAGATTCTAAGCAATGCTTAAAACATAGGAGGATTTGAATAAATTCTTATCGGTTGATTAATTCTTTAGATTCACAGTAATATAATTTATACTTCTGGCAACAAGTTCAGGATACGCAGGACTATATTGGGGACCTCAATACAGACAATAGGGGTCTAAAATATATGGACAGATAGCTTTTGAAGGTGTCCCACAGCTGAAGTATGAGATTTACCCTTTCCATTCCCTAGTGTGTATCTTAGTACTTTAAGATTAGAGTTATCCATAATAATCAACAGATGACTGAGGAGAATAAGTCACAGATAATACAATGTACTTTATTTGCTGCTGGGAATATCTTCAGTAGACTAGAACACTGGAAATCTTGTATGTTGTCTCCAAAAATATAAAACCAACTCAGAAACATTTAGCTTTATTTTACATCATCAACATAATTTTTTTCTGTCATTCTTTTCCTATTAATTATATTTATTTTCCTTTTCTATTCTCCTTGCCCTCTGTTCTTTCCTGATAAATAATGACTTACAAATTCAATTTAGTTTTAATAACACACTTACAATACAATATATTAAGCACATTGGCTTAAAATATTTACTGAGGATTAAACACTATGTAGTAGATATTATTTCTATTTATTATAGCTAATTCTCAGTATGTTTTAATAGGTGGTAGTATTACTAAATCAACTATTTTAAGGGAGAGTTCATTCTAAAACTATGGTAAAATTGATGTGCCACATTGTAAGTGAAAGTGCATATTCATGTAGATTAACTAATAAAATGTACAACTATAAATATGCATTTAATTGCATTTCATATTGTTATGCTAAAAAAAGAAAATGACTTAGCATTTTATAGTAAGCAGCAATTTTCTTCTCAACTGCAGCTTCAAACAGCACAGATGTGGAAATGGTGCTGATAATCAAACATGCTATCTACATCTAAAACAATCCTCTGCCAAAGTTGAAACTATAGATATTCTTTTTAAAGATTTTATTGTTTTTTTTTTTCTTTTCAGTATATATACTGATTTCTGCCATGTAGGAAAAGCAAATACTCCTTTAAGGCAGAGAGTGTCTTTGAATGTCAAATAAAAATTTGATATCATCTGACATATTCAAAAAACTCATTAAAAATGACAATGTTATTCCAGATGGAGGTAGGAGTCCAATCATAACATCTGTAGGTTTGGGAGTATTTGAAGGATGTTATGAAGGTATGAACTTACAAAGATAGAGTGTTTTCTCGAAGAGAAGACTTATTTTCATATCAAATGTCCCATAATCATAGGAATAGATCTCAATGAATCTTAGTGTAATTTGGATTAGTAGTCTTAAAATCTACTCATCTAATTTATTAATAAATTAGTTTTATTAAAGGTTTTTGAAGAAATGGTTATTTTGTGTGAAATAGTGATTGTCTGAATCTCTATGGATGTGTATAATAGAAGTATATCTAAGACTACAAAGGGCAAGCTTCTACAGTTTCCTCATAAGTCATACATATTTTACCTTCTCCTTCATCCATCCCAACACTATCTCCAGTTAGAGATACACTGTCAAAATTGTCACATATCCTAGCCAACAAGAATTTATTATGCCAATGAGACATTTAAAGTCGCAGTAATTATCTGTCTTCAATGTTTTCAGGACAAGTTATGAAAAAAAAGGGATTAGATATCTGTGTGTCCTTGCAAGACGTAAGCAAACAACAACAACAACAAAAAACAACAGCAACAACAACAGAGATATTTGATAGAGGTCACAAATAAATTTAAGCTTCTTGACAAAAAAAAAAATCCACAATATTTTTTTCCCCAAAAGTAGAATCAGTTTTGTTGTTGTTGTTGTTTGTTTGTTTGTTTGTTTTTTTGAGGAGTATTAGTAATGGATTTCCTCTTCATGGGAAAGTTTTTAAACAAAAATGAATGGCATTGTTAGTTATGTTTTAATGGATACGACTTTTAGGAATTACTTGAAATAGGTAATCACCAAAATCCTATAAAATCCTGAAATTCTGTGGATCTGTAATTGATGTTTATTAAGCACATTTAATATGTGTGTGTGTTTGTGTGTATTAAAATAGGTAAGTATATTTATATGCACAAATATATAAATAGATAAACATATACATATACTATATACATTTATATTAAATATGTTTAAAATGCATGTTTGTACATGAATGAATGGATATATGTTAAATTGTCTACTTGTAAGCATACATAAATACATACCCACATATGAAGAACAGAATTTTAGATCATTAAAGATTTACATCTGTTACAACAAGTGGGTTCCGTCAGTGTTATTATTGCCAAATATTACTGAATTACCCAAACTGTCTTAATTATACCAGACTTGTGGGTATATGTATAAAATGCACATACATCTGCACATATACCCACATATGCATACATATATAATTGTGATATATTAAATAATATTTTTTCAAAAGAGATATAATTTGGAGACCTGATAGACCAACTTTGGCCATTCTTAGGTCTAATATATTTATTCTTCATACACTTTAAAATATGGATAAATGAATTAATTCACTTATAATTACATAGTGACCATTATTGATTTTTAGAAAAAATGAATTAATAATTAACTGTCAGTGCTGTTTTATGTTTGCCTTCCACCCCAACCTTTGTTCAGACAATATCTTTACTGAATAAAGAATCTACCTAGAAGAAACCGATAAAATTATACTGTCCACTTACAGTGGATAAAAAAGCCAATTATAGGACTATTTAGACTTCATTAGTATTACACAACACAATTAGTCCATATTTTCAAGTTGCTTTCAAGACTAAATTACATCAATAATCCTGTTATTTCCTCTTTTAACATTTATAAAGATGAAGCTATTACACAGATTGCTATATTACAAACAAAACAAAATATACTTTTGACAGTTTTGTTTATTTTGTTTTTGTTTAAAAAATACTGAAAGCACTGTTTCCATTAAAATCTTTATTCATTCCCTTTATGGTAACATTTGTATTTAGTAACAAAATATAATCTCTTAACTACATGATAATTATCTACAAAAGGAATTCTTAAATTATATTATTTTTAGCTCATCAAGATTTTAGACAGAAAAATGTAAGCACCCATTTTACATAAGAAAAATGAGATGCAGGAATTTTAAGTAATTTACTTAGTTTCCCCATATGTAGTTATGAAATGATAAGGGCTTTTATGGAACTATCTACAAGTGGATATCAAACTGTGCATAACCTTTGATCCATTATTTCTCTGCTGTGTTTGTATTCCAAAGAGATCATAAAAAAGAAAAAAAAAGTATCTACATATGCAAAAATGTTTGTAGCAATCCTTTTTGTAGTGGCAAGGAACTGGAAACTGAGTGGATGCCCATCAATTGGAGAATAACTGAATAAATTATGATATATAAATCATATGAAATAGTATTATTTTATAAGAAATGATCATCAGATTTTCAGATGATGAAATTAAAACCATCTCTAGTCATATGAAAAGTTGCTCCAAATCACTATTGATCAGAGAAATGCAAATTAAGACAACTCTGAGATACCACTACACACCTGTCAGATTGGCTAAAATGACAGGAAAAGATAACGATGAATGTTGGAGGGGATGTGGGAAAACTGGGACACTAATACATTGTTGGTGGAACTGTGAACGGATCCAACCATTCTGGAGAGCAATTTGGAGCTATGCTCAAAAAGTTGTCAAACTGTGCATACCCTTTGACCCAGCAGTGTTTCTACTGGGCCTATATCCCAAAGAGATCTTAGAGGAGGGAAAGGGCCCCACATGTGCAAGAATGTTTGTGGCAGCCCTTTTTGTAGTGGCTAGAAACTGGAAACTGAATAGATGCCCTTCAATTGGAGAGTGGCTGAATAAATTATGGTATATGAATGTTATGGAATATTATTGCTCTGTAAGAAACGACCAGCAGGACGATTTCAGAGAGGCCTGGAGAGACTTGCATGAACTGATGCTGAGTGAAACGAGCAGAACCAGGAGATCATTATACACAGCAACAACAATATTACATGATGATCAATTCTGATGGACATGGCTCTCTGCAACAAAGAATTGTCTCAAACCAGTTCCAATTGTTCACTGAAGAAAACCATATACACCCAGAGATAGGGAAATGAAATATGGACCACAACGTAACATTTTCATGATCTCTATTGACATTTGCTTGCATTGTGTTGCCTTTCTCTGATTCTTTTTTTTTTTTCTTGTAGATAGGATTTTTCTTGCATAACTTCTCAAGCATTTCAACATTATTAACATGTAGTGGACTTCCTGCCATCTAGGGGAGGGGAGGGGACTGGGGGTATAATTTGTAATAGAAAGCTTTGTAAAGATCAATGTTGGGGAACTACCCATACATATGTTATACAAATAAAAAGCTTTAATAAAAAAAAAAGAAATGATCATCAGGATGATTTCGGCAAGGCTTGGAGAGACTTTCATGAATATCTGATGCTAAATGAAATTAGTAGAACTAAGAGAACATTGTACACAGCAGCAACAAAGTTAGGGAATAATCAATTCTGATGGGTATGGATCTGTTCAACAATGAGGTGATTCCCAGCAATTCAAAGAGAGTTGTGATGGAGAGAGCCATCTTCATTCATAAAGAGGACTGAAGACATTGAATATGTATCACAACACAGTATTTTCACCTTTTTGTTGTTTTCATTTGTTTTCTTTCACATTTTTCCTTTTGATTTTATTTTTCTTGTGCAACATGGTAATAATGAATATATGTATGGAAGAATTACATATGGTTAACATACATTTGAATACTTGATATCTAGAGGCATAGTATGGGGAAGGAAGGGAGAAAAAAATTGAAATACAAACTTTTGCAAGGGTGAATTTTGAAAAAAAATATTTATATATGTATATTTATCCACATATCTATTTCTATATTTTTTTTTGCTGAGGCAATTGGGGTTAAGTCAATAGCCCAGGGTCACACAGATATGAAGTATTAAATGTTTGAGGCCGAATTTGAACTCAGGTCCTCCTGAGTTCAGGGCTAGTGCTCTATCCACTGTGCCATCTAGCTGCCCCTTTTTTTGCATATATATTGATAATAAAAGGCTATTATTTTTAAAAAAGGGGAAAAAAAGAACAAGGGTTAGAACTTTAATTTACCATCATAGTCTTTATAATTCTTAGCAGTTGGCAAATATATATTAGACCAATATCAATTCTATAGATGATATAACATATATATTTTGAAATATGGGAAAAAAACTTTAAAAATTTACTAAATATCAGTCAGAATAAGAACACATAATCAAGTCAATAATATTAGAGAAATGCAAATTGAAACTATAAAGATTTGCCTTAAACCTCAAAAACTGGAAAATATGAATAAAGCAGAGACACTGGCTATCTGCAAATTGAGGAATAACTGAAAAAACTATTCATGAAACAAGATGAGATATTTCTATGTATTAAGAAGGAATAATTAAAAAGAATTACAGGGGACAGCTAGATGGTACAGTATTTAGACCACCACCTCTAAAGTCAGGAGGACCTGACTTCGAATTTGGCATGAGACACAACACTTCCAAGCTGTGTGACCCTGGGCAAGCAACTTGACCCCAATTGCCTCAGGAAAAAAAAATACAAAAACATGTGGAATGGTCTGCAAGATCTGTTGCAGAATAAAAATATGCAGCACTAAAAGAACAGTTTACACAATAATTAAAATATGTATATTAAATAATATTAAAAGAAGACAAATTCTGAGAAATTAAAAAAACTAATGATTCTATAGAAAAAGTAATATATAC
>JAJPUD010012234.1:4748-38365 GCA_023553655.1 Myrmecobius fasciatus
CTGTCTTCCTTCCTTCCTTCCTTCCTTCCTCCCACTAGTGACTAAGAAACAGCTCACATCTTGATAAACCCTTCAAGATAAGGAATCAGTCTATTTAAGTGCCTACTATGTACCAGGGACTCTGCCTGCCCCTAGAATAAGTAGTAAACATGTTAGTGTGCTCATTTTACAGATGGAAAAACAGACTCAGAGATTGAGATGACATTTTCAGACTGGAAAATTAAGCCTTTCCACCTCCCCCCCCCCCAAGCTTCCTTCAACCTATGTCTCATATATTGGAACCAGGTATCACTAAACTTCCTGGTTTGTTGTTCAGCCATTTCAGGCGTCTCCAACTCTTCATGACCCCATTTAAGGTATTCTTGGTGAAGATACTGGGGCAGTTTGCCATTTCTTTCTCCAGCTCATTTTACAGATGAGGAAACTGAGGCAATCAGGGTGAAGTGACTCGCCCAGAGTCATTAGGATGGATTTGACCTATGGTTTTCCTGACTCCAGGGTCCAAAGCTCTATCCACTGGGTCACTTAGCTGCCCTTCTCATATAGATAGACATAGATATAGAGATAGATATACATATATATGTGTGTGCACACACACACACACACACACACACACACAATCTCTCATAGAGTCCCCATCAGTTAATAAACAACAAAGCTGGTCCTAGAGGACATACGTATCTGTGTGAATATACACATAGGTATATATATGTGTATATATATGTAAACACACACCCTACTCTGTTGTCTCCTCCTAGAAGAAAGGAACTGTTTTTGCCTGTCTTTGTATCATCATTTAGCATAGCAAGATTGAGATCTGTGTGTGTGTGTGTGTGTGTGTGTGTGTGTGTGTGTCTCTATCACAGCAGAATCTCAGGAGAACCCTCTGCTACCCTTGGCTCAATTAGAAAGCTGCTCAGGCATGGTTGGGTCATCTTACAAAGGTTTTGGAGTCCTGAGGATCTGAGGATCAGATTCCCATTTCCCCTCAACCAGGTCCTGCTCTCACTGAGCTCCCCATCCCCCACATTTTTGCTTCCTTCACGCTCTCAGGGAGCTAGAAGTAGAATTAGGTAAGGAGTCCCTTAATCAACAAGCATTTATTAAGCACCTCCACACATAGTACAAATATAATTATTCCTCTTTTACAGTTTAAGAAATGTAAGTTCAGAACAGGTCCCTCCCCACAGGGGACCCAATAAAGTCTGAAGGCTGCTGGGAATAAAAACTAAGCGCCAAACAGGGATAAGACTAAGTCAACAAGGAAGAATGTGAAGAAAATAATATAATTGCATATACCATTATCCTCCATCTAGTTCTTCTCCCCCACAGAGCCTGTCTTTCCTCCTCCAAATTCTTGACCTCTTATTTAGGATATTCCTAAACCCATTGGGGAAATGGAGGTAGAAAGGGATTAAGTGATTTGCCAAGGCCATTCTTAAGTCAGAGGTGGTACCATACTTTGAACAAAAGTTTCCAAAAGAATAGCTTAGGTTTGTCCATTCCATGACACTAAAAGATCAGGTCTTGACCCCCCAACACAGCATCAACATTTAAGGTCCTGCCATATAATAGTATCCCGACTCAAAGGTGTAGGGCCATAGAATTTCATCTAATCTGTCCTTTGAAAAGTCCTTGGAGAAGCCCCCATCCCTTTAAACCTGAAAGACAGTAAGACCAGAGCACAAGAAAACAGGCTGACAAAACTTCCACAAAAGAGCTCGAGATATCTCAAGTGGTCACTTGTTCTCCAGACCACTGGAATTCTAAGTTTAGGGGCTCCCAATTAGCAAAATGTTAAATGGTCCATTTGGCTTAAGCACCTTTCCCCTCCCTGCCATGAGTCGTGAGGCTCTCTCTCTCCCAAAGAAGGCTGCTGACCCCTTTAGATAGTAAGGGGCCTCCAAAGGCAGGATTAAAAAAAAATCTCACCCAGTTGTTAAATGAATAAACAGCTCTAGGACTCTTAGGAGATAAGGGAGCAATCCAGCTGTGCTCCTCTGACCTTTGAGAACTCTTGCTGGGAAAATGGAAGACAGACCCAGGCTGGCTAGATGGGGAGGCAGGAGATAGATGGCTATTTCAACAGCAACACAAAGAGATTGAAAACCTTGCACATTCTTAGCATGTGACCCGAACTTGCTGTTGCCAGCAGAAAATGAGAATGGGGTCCTCAGCCCCAAGCTAAAGTGAGGAAAGAAGGCAAGGAAGGGGAAAGAAGAGGGAGAAATAGTCACTGACATTTGTATAACTGACAAGGCGCTCTGTGGCCCAAGTACCATAACTCCCATCTTGAAGGGAAGGATGAAAACATAATGTGTGATAATCAGAAGGAAGCCTATTCCATTAACTCCAGGTCCAGACTTTTCCCCATTGTGCCATCCTGCCTACTTTGTTTATATCAATAACCCACATTAAGCTGCCTAATATTATTCACTCTGATTGGGCTAAGGACCACAGGACCGAGGATCTTGAGACAGAACTAGAAAGAGATCTTGGAGGTGATGTAATTCAACCCCCTGTAGTCACAGATAAGGAAGCAGAAGCCCAGGGAGGTGAGGTCATACTTACCCAACCTTACACAGGAATTAGTATCTGAGGCACAATTTGAATTCAGATTGTCTGCTATTTAAAACATCACTACTCTTGACCATAGCCTGGGAATGATTCTCCTGAGAAGTTTCTGATAAAAGTACCTAATATACCAACCAACTATGGGAAATTCTATGCTCTCTTGACTTTGAATCAAACTTTTACAAGAAGTTGTCTCTGAATTGGATATCCTTGTTGGGTAGGCCATGGGTCCCCAGGTTTCATGACATCCATACCATGCTCAGAAATAGGAATCATGGGGAAACAAGAGGAAGGGGGAGATCAGAGGGTCCCAATAAAGAATTTTTTTGTGTTTTTTAAGTGATCTCACCAAGCTATTAATTTCACTGAAAATTAAAGTTCAAAATCTTTGCAAGTTATATATCTACTTCTATTGCTACTGGTAGAAAAAATAGTTTTCAGTGCAAATTAAAATGGATCAATACCTCCCAGTGAGGGAGAGGGATAAAAATGGGAAGGAAGAAAAGGCATGACAAATAATCAGGGATGGGGCAGGGAAAATAGCTGGGAACCATAGCAGGGATGAAATCCAGTTCAAACAGCACGAGAGCCCATGAAAACAGCACTTTCTATTACAAAGCCCATTGAGGCAGCCTGGGGAAATGGGAAGAACACCAGACTTGGGGGTCAGCAAGACTTGGTCTATTTCAGATATTAGTTAGCTATGGGACCCTTAGCAAGCCGCCACTTCTGTCTCCTCATCCATACAATGGGAAGAAGAACAGTACCTGGTAAATATCCTTTTCTCCTTTGACCCATCCCACAGTGGTACTGATAGGATGATTCCCTGGGCCTTCCCTGGATAATACTGAGGTCACATGCTCAATATTAAAGAAAATTAGAAGGTCTTTGGTAGCAACTGAGAAAATAAGCAATAAATACTTTGCCGACCACAGAGCTGTATTCAACTCTTCATGACTCCATTTAGGGTGGTTTGCCATTTTGTTCCTGAGTTCTTTTACAGATAAGGAAACTGAGGCAAACAGTATAAAGTCACTTGCCCAGAACTTCCTGACTCTAGGCCCGGTGCTCTATTCAAGTACCACTCAGCTGCTCCATAGCTGACAAACAGTTAAGTGTGTAAGAAGGATTTGGAATTGAATTGATCTTAGAGGTCAAATGCAATCCAAAAATTACAGATAAAGAAACTGAGGCTCAGAGGGAAAGGATGGATATTAAGTCATATAGGTAATAGAGGCCAGATCTAGGATTTCTATTCACACCTCTTTGCTCAGTATCAATGATGTCTTACTAGGTGTGTGTTCTCACTATAGCCTGCTGCCTCCTCTAAGGGAAGGAGCTCCTTCAGACTCTCTCTCTCCTTGTCGCCCAAGTCCCAGAAGGGTAACGTGCATCCTGGCAGGATGTGGGAAGGAGGACAAAGTTCTGCTGCCAGGTAAACCAGACAGACCGAAGCCTGGTCAGGGTGAGGCTACTGAATGGTGGGGAAATGTTGAGCAAGCATGGGGGATTCCCCCTGTACTTTAGGTTCTCTGCACATTAAGGATGAAGAAAGCCCAGAGGCCTGAGGATCAATGATTTACAGCTTGGTATGGGATCCACCCAAAGGCCCCAAAGGCTCCAGAAACCTTTGAAAGCTCCAAATGAATAGATGACCTGGCACTTCTACAGGGCTGGGAGAGGGGACATCATGGAACCAGGCAAACAAAGCCTTTGTACTTCAGGGCAGAACCACAGGGCCTGAAACTTTGGATCCACAAGCCTTTCAAATATGTGGAACTGCTTACTCCTTCTGGCAGCTTTTTGAAATAAAGAATTAAACAATTCGAGACACCGAGAAGAATGCCATGTGTTTTTAACCATGGACATAGGCTGGGGTGGAGGAGGAGGAGAAAGGAGGAGGCAGGGAACCGTGTCCCATGAAATCAAGGCTTTTCTCGGAGCTGCTTGTTGGGTAAAAGGAATCACTTTCCCACCCCCTCTCTGTTTCTAAAATTAAGTTTAGATTGTTTATGTGAAGGGGATGGCAAAACAGGGGGCATCTGTGGTCACAAGGTACTGGGGGCACATGTGACATAGGGCTCTCTTCCAAGGGGGCTCCTACCACAGCTGGCTGGCTTGATGCTCTGGGCTTCATTGAATTCCTTGAGAGAGAGGGGAGAAGGAAAGGGGTGGGAGAAGGGGAAGAAAGGAGAGAAGGAGAGAGAGGGAGAGAGAGAGAGAAGGAAGGAGAGGGAAGGGGGAAATAGAAAGAAGGGGAAAAGGAGAGGGAGGAGAGGGGAGAGAGGGAGGGAGGCAAGAAGGGAGAGGGAGAAAGAAACAAAGACAGACATACAGAGACAAAGAGAGAGAGAGACACATACAGAGACAGAGAGAGACAGACAGAAAGAGAAAGATACAGAGAGAAGCAGAGACACAGAGACAGCGTGTGTGTGTGTGTGTGTGTGTGTGTGTGTGTGTGTAGGGGGAAGAATGGTCCCTTATTTATCAGCACAGGAGCATGTGACCTCAGGAGGAGAGACAGGGCTTTCTCATCTCTGAAGCCCCAATCAGCTGTGATTTAGGAACCATCCTTGGCCACCTCTACTCCAGATCTAGTGACTTTGTTCACTAGAGAAGTCAGTTCCCTCTCTCCACGGGCTGTTCCTTGGTAGGGAAGGGGGCAGCTAGAGAAGGACAATGACCAAGATCCATTCTTATGAGCCTTTTTCATTCAGGGATGGCCCCTTCCCACTGAACAGACAAGGCCCTTCCTGCAAAAACTTCCTCACTCAAACATCGAAATAAGAAACTAGTTGAGTCTGGCTGCACCTGTTGTTAGACCAAGTGAGTAGACTCATCTATTTGGAGATGAAAAATGGGTTTTCACTTCAAAATGAAAAGTCAGAAAAAAGCTTCCTCTCGTCATTTCTCTCTACCCAAAGGTAATCCCACTTTCAGCCACAGCGGCTTCTCCACAGTCTATCACAGAAACCACTATGGTGGAGGCAGTGTTGTTCAGTGGTTAGAGCACCAAGTTCAAATCTCTCTTCCTCCTGATGAGCTTTGCCACCTTGAACAAATCACTTAATTTCTCTGGATCTCTGTTTCCTCCATTGCAAAACAAACTCAATGATCTCTAAAATCCCCCTTAACTCTAAATCCTGTTGTCCAACTTCAATGACTGAGCAAATCACTTTCCCTGCGTCTGGACCAAAGTTCATCTGTAAATGAAAACATTTGTTCTGATGATGAGGCAATGAATGACAAGGAACAGTTGCCACATTTGGGGTTGAATCCCAGCTCTGCCTCTTACTACCTTTGTGATCTTAAGGAACTCACTTCATAATAGCTATATTATAAAACAGCATTTATAAAGCTCCTACTATGTGCCAGGCACATTGCTAGGCACTTCACAAATAATATCTCATTGGATCCCACGACAATCCCAGGAGAAAAGTGCTATTATTATCTCTATCTTACAGAGGAGAAAACTGAGACAAACAGGTTAAGTGGCCAGGATCACCCTGCTAGTAAGTGTCTGAAGCCAGATTTGAACTCCTGACTCCAGGTCTTGTGCTCTATCTACTTTTAATCTCTAGAATGAGGGGGATGCCTGGTGGGCTTCCTTCCAGTTCCAGATCTATGATTGTCCCTAAACGTTCTTTGACACATAAATGTCTGATGCTTCATCCTCGCTTAGCTTCATGGGTGTTTTCAGCCAACACTAAACCTACACTGGCCCCACATAAACAAGCTCTTTTATTGTCTCTCCACCCTCACTGTAGGGCATACAACAAATCAGCATTTCCCCCCATACACGTTCAGTAAAATAAGATGAAATCCAAGGGGGGCTTCTACCTCTCCTCCCTCTCATGCTGACGGGTTTCCCAAACGTTCCAGCTTTGGCTACCTGTCACCATAGGTTGGGGGACAGTTTAGAGCTGGCTTTCTACTCCTCAGCCAAACTCTCAAAATGCAGCAGGAAATCTTTTCCTGAGTGACGCCCATCTGAACAGAGCCCTTTTTTCCCTTTTCTTTTTTAAATTGAAGCCTTATACTTTTCTATCACATTTATTTCCGAATATACTCTTTCCCTACCCCCCCACAAAGCATTCTCTTGTAACAAAGATTAAAAAAAATAACAAAAGTTTCAGTTCAACAGAACTGACTACCATTGTGATCACATCTCACAGGATATGAAGTGTTGTCCCCCAGCCACCCCCACCCCCAACCAGTTCAAGAAAGAAGGTAGGTAATGGTCTCTTTATGTTTTAAAAAATGCCAGTTTTTACTATTTGAACAAAAGCCCCTGTATTTCCTATAAAACTGTCAAAGTATCCAGTTTGTATAGAGAAGAGAAAGGGAAGGGAACAAGGGTGTAGAGGGGTAACTGGTTATCCCAACTCTATTAAGGGGGTTCCCCTGGCATGCTCATTTGGATGCCCCCAGAACAAAGGCCTTCCAGGTGAGACTGCCCAGCATTTCTGAAGCACTTTTAAGACCTGCAAAGTGCTTTATACATGCCTTCATATTTGACCTCTGGGAGGGAGGTAGCATTATTATCCCCATTTTACAGTTGAGAAAACTGAGACAGACGGGGGAACTGACCTGCTTGGAGTCATATAAGTGGCTGAGGCAGGATGTGAACTCCAAAGCTATATGGTCTTTCCCCCCTTCAGGCTTGCCTGCTTACAGAGCATCATAGATTCTCAATAAACATTAGCTGGTGATGTTAAAGTGACCCAAGGACTGAGAACAATTATAAAAGTTTGACCTTTTTTGTACTGTTTCCCAGGGAAATTTCTTCTCAAATACCCCAGATGAGGGGAAGAAGACTAAACAGGCAGGTCAGATGCTTTCTAGAGCCCAACAGGACAGGTACTGGTCCTAGTGGACCCTTAGCACACTCCTTAGGGCACATGCCCACTTCCTACAGCTCTGAGCATCACTCAGGGAAGGAGGAGGAAGGCTTATGAGGCTGGGAAACCTCAAGTCCCTTTTGGGTGGGAGGAGGTTGCTCTGGCTCTTAGGATATATCTGGGCAGGAGGAAATCTGATGGGCTCTGGCTAAGTACTTTCTGTCTATGACAACAGCAAAACTTTAACACACAGTGGCCCAACTGTGGGTGGCAGGAGGAGGCTCTCTGACTTCAGCTAGAATCCCCAGAGTCTATGAATCACGGTTCAGTGAAAGGAGAGAGGATCTTGCTCAGACAATACAGAGAGGTTTCTGTCTCCTGGTGTGTCAAGAGACAACCATCATCAAGACCACCTAGGGAACAGACTCAAATGCAGAGAACTGCAATAGACCAGCCTTGCCTCCTTCCACACCCAATCCCGGAAATCACAACAAAAAGACAGGGGTTATTGACTTTTCAGTAGGCCACAGAGAAGCTTTTTCCTTTCTCTTCATCAGCCAGTTAAGTATCCCTTGACCAACTGTAAATTGGGTATTATTATCCTTCCTTTGCAAACAAGATCCGAGAAGTTAAATGACTTTTATCTATTATCACACAGCTGATACACAAAGGTAAGACTAAAGGCAGGTCCTTCTTATCATAGACTTTGAGAAATACAGGTGGATCAGATGTGTCCCTCTTTTCCTCAAACTACAACTTCAAATGCTATCATGCTAACTTCAAGAAGGGGGAAGTAGCCTAGTGTAGCAAGCCCTGGATTTGGAATCAGGACACCTGGGTTCAAATCATATTCCACTTCCTGTATGAAAATCTTTCTTGATTTCTTATTAATTTTTCCTCCTTCACTCTTGAAATCACTGCATTACTTTGCATTTGTATCTCACCAATAGAACAAATACCCCCTGAAGACAAGGGCAGTCTCAATTTTGTCTTAGCTTGCAAGGTTCCTTGCACTTAGTAGGTACTTAAAGTTGAAAGGAATTAACTGCATGACTTTGAGTAAGCCACTTACTCTCTCTGGAACTCAGTTTCCTCAACTGTATAATGAGAGAATCACAATGGATGATTTTTAGGCTCTGTACCAATTCTAAGTTCACCAGCACCAAGGAAACCTCATTCAGGGCCAGTTGCTCCCCTGACACATGGTGTACATGGTTCTCAGTTAGCTTAGGAGAAGGAGGGAAGGTTACACTCTGTGGGGTCAAAGACCCTGGAGGGAGGAAGGAGAGACATTTCTATTCCTGGTCTTGTCAAAAACAGCTGAGTGACCATGAAAATGAAATGATACGCTTCAAGATGATGGCTCCTACAATACTAAGAAAAAAAGTCCATCTACACAGTGTAGGATGGTTCACAAAGGCCTTTTATATCCATTATCTCATTTGAACCACTCAGTCTCGCCAAGATGGGAAATTTGGTGCAGGTGCCGAGGATGGAAAAATTGCTTGTTGGTGCTGGCTGCTCCTCCTCCACTCTCCAATTAATCCCTCTCTCCACCCTAAGGAGGCCAGGCCCTGGGTTATCTTCTCAGCATTCCTCCCAGATGAGAGAGCGAGGCTTTCTGGGTCTGAAGTTTTACCAAAAAGCCAAATACCCCGGCTTCTAAGGACACAACCCGGTTCGTTCAGAGCTTGAACCCTGGCAGGCCTATTAGTTAATACCAGTGTCACCTGCCTTTTCATCATCAGATTTGGCATTTTCCCCCAGCTTTGTCTTCACCATCGATTGCCACCCAAAATGGTCCAAATCCCTCCCATCAGTCTTTTGGTCCAACTGGTTAATACCTCCTCCCTGAACCCTGGCCACAGCCAAGAGTCATGTGCAAGCCTGGGGCTCCTGAGCCAGGCTTCTGCTACCCTCAAGAGTTCTGAGAACATTGCTCAATTGGATACGTGGCCTCTCTACCCAGCTGGAGTGCTGGAAGATCAGACCTTGTCTGGGGAAGAAGGACTCTCTCATCCAAGCCCAAGGCTGTCTCTTCAAGGAGAGAGAGAAGCTGGAAAATCTTCAGCCCGTCTTCCTGGCCTGTGGACAGTGCGCTGATCCCCAATGTCCCTCCCCAAACCCAACAAATTAAATGCTTTGTTTAACTCAGCATTTCCAAAGTTCCTGCCCTGGGTGTGAGGACGACAGGTTCTTTTTGGAGTTGTTGGAGTTAGAAATATTTCTTCCTTCTTCAATATTAAAAATGAAATTATGTATAACAAAATGCTTATTTTGTTGGCCACCTGTCAGTATAAAAAGAGGCTTGATTTGCTTGGTTCCCCTCCAAATTTCTTCCATTTTCCTTTACCCTCTGGCCTTTCCTGCTGTCTCACTCTTTCCTGACTCCCTCACTCAGCATTTAAGAGATCTGGAATATCTTTCAAGTCCCCAAAAGTCCTGTAGCTAAACAAACTATGATGTTAACTGATATCACTCTTCCTGAATCCAAGAAGTTAAAAGCAAACAAGCTTTGGATTTCCCCACTGCTCAAGGATTGGAAATCAGGGATTCCCTTTGTCAAAAGCCATCTTTCTCCTCCTTTCTGTCTATGGAAAACTCTTACTGGGTGACCACGCACTGTTGAGAGGTCCCTTCCTAATCCCAGGCTTCCTATTCTGTCCCCTGAAGTCTTTCCATACACAATCACGGAAGATTTCTCAGTGACTATCTATTGCAACCCCCAAAGAATCCTTAGTTTAAGTCACAAACAAATGATCATTTAGTCTCTGCTGGAAGAGCTCTGAGGAAAGGAGATGACCACATCTGGAGGCCCTCTGTTCCAGCTGTGGACAGCTCTAACTGTTGGGAACTTTTTTCTTGACCTCAAGTCTAAATCTGGTTTTCTGCAACTTCTCTGAGCAATTCCACCCAGCTCTACTCACACTGTTCATTTTTACCAGGTCATATAATGGTTAGAGTATGGAATGGAACAGGGAGATGAGTTCAAATTATATCCCAAATATTAACTGTGTTATTCTGGATATACTTATTTTGGCTCTTTTTTAGAATATAAATTCCAGTTCTTAGAGGGGAAGGATTGTTTTCTTTTTGTGTCTGAACTCTCTGGTCCTGAAGGCAGCTAGGTAGCTCAGTGGCTAGAGTGGCAGATTTGGAGCCAGGGAGACCCGAGTTCGAATGTGACCTCAGACATTTATCAGCTGTGTGAACCTAAGCAAGTCACTTAATTTCTGTTTACCTTAATCTCCTGGAGAAGGAAATGGCAAACCACTCTAGGATCTTTGCCAAAAATAACCTCCATGGATACCACTGATGTGCTATGATCCATGAAGAGTCATGGTCAACAACTATCTGGTCCTAGCACAATGTCCTGCACAAGGACTTAATAAATAATTAGTAGAAATGCCAAGTTATGGGTAGAGGGAAGAACAGCTCAGTGACTTTATAGTCACTTTCCTGGGGAAAAGGAAAAAAGGGATTCCCTCCCCCCCCCAAGCCACTTACAAGGTGGATAAAGACACCCAATGGACAACAGCCTCAGGGATGGAGCAAAAAGTATCTTCCATAAAAGTCAAAATTCTGCATAATGGATTTTCCTTCATCTTGACCTACACTCAATCTGTACAATCTAGAGATATGTCAATATATCAATCTGGAGAATAAATCTTTCATAAACAACCACGTGCTCCCCACCCAAGGGTGTTTTGGAGCTATCAATAACAAATAACCAATTACATTTTCAATATGAGCACTGATTCCTTAGGAAATGCTACAAAGTAGGGCTTGATTTTGTTGATTGTCTAGTCTTAACAAAACGATGAAAGAATTGTTAATGGTGAAAATTAAACTTAAAAGTGTGTCCTGTGAACATTCCCTCCCTCCTCTTCCCCCCAACTGGCTGTTAAAGATTTGCCAGGAAACTCCTTCCCCAAGCCAACACACCCATTAGAGTTCCTATTATTTTGTGAAAACTAAATGGAGCCTCTCCCCTAATGGTGATGACCTTTTCTAGTTTATAATCTACTAAGAAATGAAGCAGACACAACTCAAACATGAAATGGCCAAATGGAAAAAGATAAGGCTAATTAAACACAGTTTGAAAATAAACCAATAGTTACAGTTGAATATATAAAGTTAAATCAATAACTCAAGAGGGAAAGAAAAAAAATAAATCTACCAACTTAAAACTTGTCTGATCCCTGGCGAATTTCACCTAATTCTGGGACCTCTATCTTTCCCCCTTCCTGAAGCATAAAGGAATATTGCCATATTTTGGCCTAGGCTTTCTAATACAGAAACAAAAATGGATCTGTCAGAATTTTCTGCACTTATGCTGTAATAATATATCTATTTATGGATTTATACTGAGGCAAATCTTCATATATACATATATATATACACACACATGTATGTGTATGTGTGTGTGTGTGTGTGTGTGTGTATAAAGGTGGCTAGAAATTTAATCCTGATCCCTGAGAAATAGGGGGTCTGTTTGGGGTAAGGAAGGAGGAAAATCAGCAAGGGGGCATAACCTGTACACTGTGACACTTGGAAAATAAGAGGAGGAAAAACAGAGCTGGTGTCAGGTTTAAAATAAAAAGCTCAAAGCTTTTGCCCCCTCTCCCAAAAATAAACAAATCTCCTCTTGCTTATTTTTTTCAGCGTCAAAACTCTGTAAAAGCAGAAGGAAGGAATGGGGTCCTCGCCTCCCCAAGGGACAGAACTGGCTTTCCTCATGTGTTTTTCCATCCTGGTAGTTCAGAGAGAAGGCAGAGCATTAACAAGACTGGTATTCTGTATGGATGTTTATATTGACTGGCTGCTTTTCTCAATGCTCTCCCAGACCAAGAGGGATCCACTGAGCTCCAAAATTTCTCCTTAAATGAATCTGTTCTTCATCAAAATGCAGAATTTATCCACAGGAAATATTCTCTCTTCATTGGAGGGAGAGGAGGGGCTAGACAAACTATGGCACATAATTGTACAAGAGGAGGTTTGTGCCATAGGACATGACAAATGAGAAATTCAGAGACATGTGGGAGGGAACAGTGAAGCAGAGTGAAAAGGCAGAACCAGAAAAACAATATGTACAATTATAACATCAGTGAAAACATTACCAGAGGGAAGCCAAAGTAAATTTTTTTAAAAATCAATACTGTCCAGAGAGCATATGTACTTTCAGAGAGAAACATACATTTCTCCAGAGATGTTCTACCATCTTCTTGGCAATGAGGTGGAGGACTACAGGTGTAGAATGCTGCATACCCTGTCAACTGAAGTCACTATATTTGTTGGTTTTGTCTAATTGTTTTGCTTGCCTAATAAGGAAGATTCAATTCTTAGGTGGTATGGGGGTTGAATCAAGAAATGACTAATATAAAAGTCACCATCAATAAAATGTATTTCTAAAAGCTTAGAAATATGCTCAACCCAGTACTGGTTCCAGTCTATGTACAGTAATGCTAAACATTGTAAGTAGAGTAATCCCTCCTTACTCTCCATTTATTGAATATTGAATATTAATATTAATCAAAAGATTTAGCATTTCTCTCTCCAATTACCATTCTAGAAAGTCAATGTGCAAAAGAAACAATGAAAGCTGACTAGAAGAGGTATTTGTGGGCTGCTTAAAACAATCAGGAAATCTGGAATTCTTTGAAGAGTTTATGCTAGTACTCTATGACTCAAGCATACAGTACTAATGAGGTGGAGTGCTATATCTGGAGTCAGGAAGCCCTGAGTTCAAATCTGGCTCGACTTGATAGTTGTACGAATAATAAGTCACTTAACCAAAGAAAGAACTAGACCACATGATGACTGTAATACAATATTATTGGGCTAATAGAAATGACAAACAGAATGATTTCAGAAGAACCTGAAAAACCTCATGACTTACATGAATTGATGCTGAGTGAGGGAAGCAGAATCAGGAGAACATTCTACACAGGGATAGCAATATTGTACAATGAAGAACTGGGGCTGACAACTATTCTCCGCAAATTCAATAATGTAAAATAATCCCAAAGGGCTCATGATGAAAAATGCTATCCATTTCCAGACAAAGAACTAATGTTTAAATATAGACTAAAATAGGCTTTTTTCCCCTTTTCCTTCCCTTCCCTCCTCCCTCCTTTCCTTCCCTCCTCCCTCCTTTCCTTTCCTCCTCCCTCCTTTCCTTCCCTCCTCCCTCCTTTCCTTCCTTTCTCCCTTCCTTCTTTCCTTCTTTCCTTCCTTCCTCTTTCTCTTCTTTCCCTTCTCTCTGTTCTCTCTCCCTGTCTCTGTGCATGTGTTCCAGGCACTGTGCTAGCCATTTTAATTCCATGAAGGAGGAGCAGCAGAATACCCAGGGAAGATAAAAGCAGTGGCTCTCCAAGCTAAAACTTATAACCAACCCAACTCTGAATGCATTTATCATCACGCTTCATAAACCAAACCGGGCTGGTGCTGCCTTCCCTAAGGCAGGGACAAGGATTCATCTTCCCATGACTGTAATGTGCTTTAAAGATAAGAAATCCTAATATGGCTTAATAAAGCCAGAACTTGTGTACTGGTGGGACAAGCTTTTACTGCTCAAGTAATCTCATGTCCAGAGCAATTAAAAAAGGCTTCAAAGATCCCAGAGCTCCTGAAGGGGCCATCATCAAGTGCTTGTTTAATTGAGGGCTCTTCCCCATCAGGGTAGACATACCTAGTTAACAGAGAGGCACTCACTGGTTCTGGCTGGCTCCCCACTTTCTGGCTGGGTGACCTTGGATAAATCAGTGGGCCATCAGGAACCTCAGGATTCTCGTCTATAAAAGAAGAGACTCGAAGTTCCCTTGCAGCCTCATCCCTTTTCCTTCCAACACTCAAATCATGAGGTTGTTTTTATGACCCTTGAATGCTGGCTGCCCATGGAAATGACCATGAGTCACAAGCTCAGCATGAACAAGGATGGGAGAGTCAGTGTCTCTAGCTCCAACTGAGTGGGGAGTGGCAACTTCACAGCAGAGAAGGGGAGGGGAAGGGAGGAGACAGAAAAAACCCAAAGGTGTGCTCACTAGTGGCACTTTCATTTTTTTAAATGAGCAAATTGAGGCTCAAGGTATCAAAAGGTCGGACAAAAAGCTGGGAAGTACTGAAGGAAGTGACTCCAGACTAAACATCCTTCAAATTCATCCCTCTATCTCTGGAGAAATATGGTTGGGGGGCAGGTAGGTGGTTCAGTAGGCAGAATACTGATCCTGGAGTCAGGAAGAGCCCTAGACACTTAATAACTGTGTAAACTTGAACAAGTCACTTAATTTCAATTAAGGAAGGGAGAAAGGGAAAAAGGGAGAAATGAAGGGAGGGAAGAAAAGGAAGGAAAAAAGAAAAGAGAAATGTGGTTAGAAATCTCAGAATCACAGAGTAGAATGGAATCAATAAAGTATCATCGACTTGAGGAAAGCAACTGATTTTTCTTTGTCTGGGTCTGGAAAACAGTAAGTGCTTAATAAACGGTTCTTGAACTGAGTTGGTCTTAGAAGTAACATAGTCCAACCCTCTCATTTGTACAGATAAGAAAACTGAGCTCCAAAGGGAAAATGGGTGACTGGAGACCACCTAGATAATGACAGAACTGTAACTGGATTTTGCCCAACGTGGTTTCCATTCTGCCATACTCCTGCTCCCCCCAAATATGAACCCCTCTACTCAGGGCACCTTATGGTGCTTTCGTTGGCAGAGATCTGGGTTTCTTCTGTCTCAGCAGTGATAATTTGGGGCAGGAGCCATACTCCCAGTTATGTTTGGTCTTATGCACAAAATGTAGCCTATCAATAGCTGTTCTGAACCAGCCCGGTTACAAGATCATTTTTTACAGCTATGAACAAAAGCAAGGTTCACCTTGGGAATTGTGGACTATCTGATATATTATTCCCCACATGGATATTTCCTTTTAAAGTTCCCGATGTCATCACAATGTTCTGGATGCTGGAGTTTTCCTGTGAACTCAATCTTCCCCCATCCCCACCTCCCCAGGAAAAGAGAGCACAATAGCAATCTGCTTGCTGCTTTGAGGCTTCCAGTAGCCAAATCCCCCAGGAATAAGGGAAACCAAAGAAGGGGGGATGGAGTGATCAAGTGGAACAAGAAGGCAGCGTGATAAATAATGAGCGTTTTCTGAGTCCAATAATCCATCTGAACCTAGCCTGCCAGTACCTGCATTCTGTCTGGCATTATGGCTTTGTGAATAAAACATGGGCTCCAATTGGACGTCAGGCTGTAATTCAATCAGGGATCTCTGAGGATGACATCTCTAGCTCCCTCTGCCCTTTCCTGGCTTTAAGGGACGTCGGAAAAATCTCCAGGTAAGGTTACTTTCCCAGCATCCCTGCCTGGAAACACACCCACACCCACAATTGAGAGATTTGTCTTCTTCAGGTTGAAATCTGAATTCCAAACTGCTATGGGATTAATAAAGCTTCCTACCATTAGGTTTCTGGAGCTCCCACTAAACAGCTTCTTCATCAGGATACAAACCCAGAATCTCTGACTCCAAATACATCATTGCTCTCTCCATGGTACCATGCTGCCTCCTTATTTTAATTAACCCTAAAATTATAAGAATCATCTCATCACATCTCCTCCCTCTCATTTTTGGGCAGATAAAGAAGTGGCTCAGGGGAAAGGAAAACCACCAAAAAACTTTTTTTTTCCAGCCAGAGATGTACATTTGAAAGCTCAGTTATGGCCGAGAGGGTTTGAGATCTCAATCAGCAGATCATTATAAGGTCCCTTCAGTGAGTCAGATTCTAAAAAGGTCACTTAGTTCTAACTCCTCCCTTGTCGGAAGAAGCATCTGCAGCCCAGAGGTGTTAAATGATTTACCTAAAGTCACACAGCTAGGGAAGTGCTGACAATTTTTCAAAAACATTCATATCTGTTTTGTCAGAGGTTTGTCCCTCACAGACTATATGTATATAAATGTATGTACCCATGTCTATGTTTGTCTGTCTGTCTGTCTCTCTATCTACACAAACATCTTTATCTATATATGTATACATATATATTTATATACATATATACAGAAAGAGAAAGGAGAGAATGAGATATGAAAGAGAGACAGAGTGAAAGTTAGTTGTGTGACATTTGCAACATTTAGAAGCAAAACCAGAGCATGGTGTGGAAACAAAACTCATTGTGATGAAGTGGTTGGTTTTACACCAGAGACAAGAGAGAGGAAAGATGTGTTCCTTTATACAAGCAGTCACTTGTGGGGCTGGGAAAGAACAGTGGACTGAGAATTTGGATTGACTATGTGATGGGGACAAGATTCTTAATCCTCTCTGGATTTGCAGAATAAAGGGATAGGATCAGAGAAGAATAATTCTTTTTTGTGTCATGGATGCCTTTGGCAATCTGGTGAAAGCATGGACCCCTTCATAAAATAACAGTATTTTTAAAAATCCATAACTAAAGGAAATGCTAAATTTTAGAGATTAGTAAAAATAAAGATGATTTTTTTTACTCCCTCATCCGATTCCAATCCCAGATTAAAAACCCTTGGACTAGATTAAACTTTTCCCCCACTCATAATCCCTTTTATGTAAGAATATATAGGTATATAAAATAAAATATATAGGTATACAAATTGAACATTTATTGATAACAAATCCTAATTTTGTGATCCCCTCCCATTCAGTTATGAAACCCATTTGGAGTTTCAACCCACAGTTTAAGAAGCTTTGTTCTAAAGGATCCAAAAAGTTCTTTTCAGTTTGAACGCTCCCTTCACTAAATAGCAAGACCTCCCCGACATTTAAAAGAGAATTTGATTTGTACCAATTCCATCCCCAGGCTATATAACCTGTGGCACATAAGCCAATGGTGTAAAACGAGGCCCGTTTGCACAACCATCCTGCCCGATTCCTATATCTAGAATGGTCCCATCGATGACAGAAGACACAGGATCCTGCCCCGCGTTAATGGCTGCAAACAATGGATGTATTCCCATCTTATAAATTAATAGAGAGGTTAGAATGGAATTAGAATCCCCAGAAGGGAATACCCCCTTTTGCTGGAAACCTGACACTTAGCTATAATTAGTTAATTCATTTAGACCTCCTGCATAATGAACACAATTATATATATATAATATATGCATATATATATATTTAAAATGAGGATTCTTCTTTGGTTTAATTCACCAATTTCTGAATTTCCTCAGAAATAGCCGCCACCTCCTCTACCTACCGAAGCATGCACAAAGCTGCTAGATGATCTGCATTTCCTCCTTTGAGGAAGCCACAGAGGACTTTTTGTTCCCCTGCAATTAAGCCGGAGCTGTGGAAGCCCAGCTGCAAGTAGTGTTTGCAGGAGGTACATGGCCGCTGCTGTGTTTCCAGAGAAGGGGAACATTGATGATTCAACCACACGAAGCTCACTTGGCCTTTTCAATCACCTTTCCAGTTCTGAAAAGGAACCTGCGTTCCCTGGTACCCAGGGCACTGTCCCAAAGTAAGAAAAAGACACGGTGGGCCCATCTCTGGTCCCGAGCTAAACTAGCCATTTTTGTGCCTGGGATGGAGATGGAGGAAGAGGAAGAACATTCGTCCGGAGTGGCCGGACACGCGAGCTTTCCTGGCTGCTGAGGGATTGGCAAAGCAGAGCAGGAGCCAGGCAGCAGCCATAGTTGGGGGAAGCAGAGAGGGTGCGTCCCAGAACAGAGGGACTTTTTGTTCCTGGGAAAAATGGCAGCGACTGTAGGCCAAAAGCATGGTTTCAGGGTGGAGGGTTTCAGAAGAACAAAATATGGCCCTATAAGGGATGAAGGTACAAAGGGTGGGGAAAACTGATGGTAGTGCCGTCCTTTAGATTTCCAGGCTGTCCTGGCTTCTAGCCAAGGCTAGGGCAAGGGGAATGCCCTTGGAAGGTGCCTTTGGTGCCCTCCAAATTTCCTGTCCTACTTTAGGTCCCCTTGTCCATTCAGTCCTTTGCCACCTCTGCCCTAGTGATGTCCACGGCACCTGTGGAAATGTAACTTCTCCAAAATAGGAACGGACTAAAATTCTGGGAATGTGGAAGAAACCCCAAATGAGCACCTGGCACGCTAGAAAACACTGGCCTGGGTGGGAATCAGGAGTTCAAGTCCCAGTTCTGGCTTTATTATCTGAGTGACCTTAGAGAAATTTCTCACCTCTCTGGACTTCCATGTTTTTTTTGGTAAAATGAGCTGCATTAAATTAGGGGTTCTTCACCTTTCTGGCACTGTCAGGAGAATCCTATGGACCACTGTTCAGAATAATGTTTTTAAATGTATAAAGTAGAATTACAAAGAAAATCAATGATATGGAAATAGTTATAATTTTTTTAAAAAAAGCTCACAGATGCTCAGGTCAAGAATCTCTGTATTAAGCTGATTTTAAAAGGATTTCATAATTCTACTAAGAGAATCCCCTTGAATTATACTCCCTCTTCCAGGTTTTGTAACTTTGAACTGGCCGTCCTCCATGCTTAGAAGGCTCTGTCTTGCTTCTAGCTCTTTAGAATCCCTTGTTTTCTTAAAAACTGAACTCTTATCTTGGTCGAATCAATTCTCCTCTTCGGACCTCAGTTTCCTAAAATGAGGATGTTGGACTTAATGACCTCTAAGGTCCCTTTCACTTCTAGGTTTATGAGCTCATAAGGACTTAATCTGGGTCCTCAAAGGCCATGGCAACAGAAATTCGACCTCTGGCAGGTCCTGCTAAGTTGAGAAGGCTTCCTGCCCAGACTGGTGATGGGTACTGGATTAGCTAAATTAGGGGATGATCTTCGCCAAACTTTGGAGCTATCGCAACTCTGGAAGACTATCAGCCAAGGCTTAAAAAGTCAGATCTGCCTTGGTGGAGGGGGTGCCCCTGATGACACAATCAGATCCTTAATCAGATGCTAAAGGCATGCCGTGACATACATTCAATGTGGGCTGATTTTGTATGTTTCCAGGGTCCTTTGGACCATCCTCGCCCTTCCTCATCCCAATGCTCTTGTGAGTTGATTTGATGAGAAAGTGGGAAAAGGATCTGCCATCTTGAAAAAATATAAAACCAAGGAATTTGGGGTGTCGTCCAAAATACCTCTAGCCAAGGTGAGGTTGGCCCATCATCCTTTGCAGCTGGTTTTCTGCCTGGCTTGTCTTGCTGAATGAGATGCCCTATGGGCAGAACCTATTGCTTCCTTTGGTTTATTGTCCCAGCCAGACTCAGACAAAAGACAATAATTTAAAAGGACAATAAGGGTGACACTGTTTCCTCTGGGGGTGCTTATAACGGTTTGCCAGATCAACTTAATGCCAGTTCCTCTGACATCTCTGCTTGTTTCCACCCAGGCACCCTGGCTTTTGGTGACTTGGGGAATTTTTCAATGAGATCCATTCACTGTGGCTGTTTCCTACTATTCTAAATATATAACTATACTAACATTTTTAAAGTTGTAACTCTTTATGAGCCCTTGGGGTTTTCTTGGCAAAGACAACCAGAGTAGTCTGTCTTCTCCAGATCATTTTACAGATGAGGAAACTGAGGCAAAAAGAATTAAGTGACCTGCCCAGCTGGGAAGTGTCTAAGGCTATATTTGAAGTTGGGTCTTCCAGACTAGATCTGGTGCTCTACGCACTGCTCCATTTGACTGCTCACTTTTTACTATAGAATTTCAGAGCTGCTATCTAGTTCAGAGGTTTTTAACTTAGGACTCCCCAAAAGTCTATGAATTTGGATGGAAAATAAATTGCATCTTTAATTTCACTAACCTTGAACTGAAAATTAGCATTTCCCTTCATTAAAAAAAGATTATTCTAAAAAGGGACCCACTGTCCCATGATACAAAAAAAAAAAGAAGGTTCAAAATCCCTGATTTAGTTCAACCCATAGCTCAGAGATTTTGAACCTTCTTAGCCCAAACCTCTCATTTGACAGATGAGGAAATAGAGGCTCAGGGAACTTAAATGAGTTAGGATCATGAGATCAACCTGAAAGAAGCTCAAAGACCATCTTGTCCAACCCTTCCATTTTCCAGATGGCAAAGGAGAGATTTAGCCGGGTTAAGTGACATATTGAGTGTTTCGTGGGTAGGAAGCAGCAGGTGAGCCTAGCTCCCCACACCCCCGGTTATCTTTCTTTCATCCACCCCATGCTAGAATCCTCAGTGCCTCTCAGGGCAGCCCGAGCCACTTTTGAACACATCTCACCTTTGTTTGTGTTGCGTTGCCATGTGGGCACATAGACCCCCCACTCAAAGCCGGCCTCCCTTGCCCCTTGAACCCCCACCCACATCAGAAGAGCATTCCATTAATCACACACTGGCTAGAACCGCATTCCCAGGAGAAGTTCAGGACTCCTGAAGGCCTGCCAGGAGCCGGGGGCACAGCCCAGGTTATGTCAGAGCAGCTGATGACAGGACTGAGGGATGGCTGCCATGGAGATGAAAGCCAAACAGATAAGGGGCCCCAGCTTTGTTTTCAGACAAGCTCACCCCTAAACCTGAACCTCTGTGCCCAGTGAGGGGGAGGGGATGGAGAATCAAGCCCGTTCCCCCCCCCCCCCGTGCCCTCTGGTTTTCATTACGGTCCTGGGCCGGTGTCTGCTTTGAAAGGTTTGGGTTTGGTGGATGGGGAGGCAGCTAGAATGGAGGGGGGCTGTATGTGTATATGTGCACACTCACATGCATGTATGCTGTTTTTCCCCCACAGTTGCCAGAATCCCAGGATTTATGTTCTACATTCACTAAGCTTCAAATGGGGAGAATGAAAGAAGCTTTCATTGCAACAACCAAAAAAAAAAAAAAAAATCAAAAAGCACCCAAAACCCAACGTGTGTGTGTGTTTGTGTGTGCGCGCGCGCGCGTGTGTGTGTGTGTGTGTGTAGAATGCCAGCCCTTTGGTTCCAGCTCCTAATTAGCAGCCCTGCTGGGGAGAGTACCTCATTCCATAACCCTGACTCACTCCCCCAGAGCTCCTGCTTTGCGTCCCCCCTCACCTGTCCCGGAGCTCCTACCTGGCTCAGGAGGGGTCTGACCTTTGTCCCTCCCCCTTTTCCCTGAATCAGTCATAAAATGGTTCCCTTTGCCAGCATGGAACAAAGGAGGCTAGAGCCACTCAGAGGGCCAGCCGTGCCCTAAGGGGCCCTTCCTGGGCCTTGGGAAGGCGGCTTCATCTGGCCCATCAACAGCCCTGGGCTTCTTCATCTCTGAAGATTGTCAGGGCTCTCTTCCAAGAAAACCCCAAATGGATCACAATGTCCGACTGGACATCACTAAAGTTGACTGAACATATGAGTATGCATAAAGACATGCATATCTGTGTGTGTGTGTATACACACATACATATATACATGTGTATTATACATATATACACACACAGACATCCATCCAGACATTCTCACACTCAAACCAGAGGGATCATGGGATATCAAAACTGGAAGGAGGTGTCAATCCCAAATAGAAATGAGGGTCACTAATCCATACATATTGATCCCTGCAGGTCACTCGTTCACTTAGTTTTTAAATGTATCGTATTTTTATTTAGTTAAACTTATTTCCCAATTCCATTTTAATCTGGTTTGGACTGCATCTGGGAGTATCATGGACCACATGTGGCCCAAATGTTTGATACCTCTACTTTGGAGAGCATCTAGTTACAATACAAATATATATGTGTGTGTGTGTGTGTGTGTGTGTGTGTGTGTCGGGGGTATATATAGAGAAACACAAATATACAATTATATGTATATTTATTTGTGTGCTATGAGATGATGAGTATGTATATATAAATATATGTTTCCCCAATGACACTACCCCAATGTACGAATCTTGCTGACAACTGCCATGAGACATAAGGTAAATAGAAGGGTTGAGGAGATAGTAAACATTCTGTCCCATCTGGCAAGGCCTCCCTGTGGGTACAATGGGGTCTGTAAACAACTTTTATCCTGCCAACTTTCTGAACTTGGACCTTAGGTGGATCTGGTGCCATTGGAAGAGAAGAGAAAAGAACCAGCTGAAAAAGTCGCCAAGACCACAGGATGGACGGGCCATCCCAATGGTCCTGTCCGAGGCAGCCTCCAACGAGCAAGGGGTTCTCTGGAAGTCTCAAACTTTTCCAGTGAAAGTTCAGATGGGAGAGGGAACAAGAGCAGACAGAATTGCTGCTTGTCGAAGGAAGGAAGGAATGATGCATCATGGCCTGAGTAGCCTCAATCCCCCCCAGGTTTCCATTTTTTTTTCCCTGTCCAATGAACAACAGAATGGATGGCCTTGAAAGGCCATTCCAGCACTGACATTTTCTTTCCCTACAGGGAAACAAAGGAAAGATTCTGGCATTAAGAGCCAGAGGGCCCAGATTTAAATCTCACCAACTCTTCCTGACTCACTGTGTCTGAACTGAACTTCCTTGGGCTCCATTCTCTCATCTCTAAAATGCGGGACTGGGAAGAGACAGCCTCTGAGGTTCTTCCCAGCTCTTACATTCTGTAGAACTCTCGATTCTTTCGATTAGGGGAGTTTTCCCAGCAGCTCTATGGATTTTCTGTTGTGCAGCTCTGACAGCTTGAATGTTTGACTTTTTCCTCCCCTCTGCCATTTTGCTGAGTTGACTGAGAACACCGTCCAGCTCTCTCCTTTAGAAGGGGTACTTGTCTGAGTGACAGAGAAACCCCAAAATGGAGCATTTAAGAGCAACTGTGATGTTTGCTGGACTCCTCATCAGGTAGTGCTGTATGTTTCCCTGGATCCTTTCTGAGACTCTGAACTGTCTTATTCATCTACTGGATTCTAATATCAGCTCTAGCACTGATGAACCAGGCCCAGCTGCTTTCCTTGTGCTTCAGCTTCTCTTTGCTCATCTGTAAAATGGGGGAGGAGGTAGCTAGAGAGAAAAAAAATCTCTACCTCTTTTTATATTTGCACAAGTCATGAGGATCAATGAAATAACATATAGAGGAGAAGCTGGTGTTTTTCAGAGGAGTGGACTTAAGTGATTCACAAGCACCAGAGTCCCATCATTTGCCAGAATGATGCCATCACCCAATTTTGCCTGAAAAATAAGCCTAATTTGGAAGCACAAGCAAGTTGGGTGGGTGAGTGGGCAACTTTAAACAAAACTGAAATAAACATTTTCAGGTGTAAGGAGGTAATTGCTGAAGGGGGAGAAGGAGAAGGTGGTGAAAAAGGTGCTGGGGCAGTAGAAAACAAATCTGACTACAGTTAGGATCACCACAGTTCCTCTGTGATCATGGGAAGGTTACTTTCCTCCTCTGGGTCTCAGTTTGTTCATCTATAGAATAAGACATTCTCTAAGCTCCCTTTCAGCTCTAAATCTGGGCTCCCAAGCTCCATGGGAGCTAGAAGGAGATGCCCCCAGAGGGATGGGATCTTTGGCAAGCCTGAGGGTGCCAGAGCAAAGCCTGGCTCTCTGCCAAACCCCAAAGGGATGGGGCCTTGCAATGAAGCCCCTGCAGGCTGGAGGGCATCTGAAAGGACACCCACCAGCAAGCTTAAGGAAAACTCTGCCGAGATGAAGCCCTTGACAGGCCCTGCCTCCTGCCAAGAGCAGCAGGGTGGGGGTGGGGACTGTGCCAGAGGTTTTGATTGTTCCCCAGGGCCTGAGCTGGCTAAGAACCTAGCCTCTCCTCCCTCTCCCCTCCCCCTTCTCTGCTAACCCTCACCTCTGAGTCTCACATGGTCCTTCACAGAGCCTGCCTTCATTCCCCTGCACACAGCCCAAGAGCTGATTCTGCAAAGACTAAAGCCATTGAATTCTAAAATGCTACTGCACCCACCCCTTGGAGGACTCCCTTACGTCCCACCTCCCTCGAATCTGACCCTCAGATCCTGCTCCTCCAACATGTGGTAGTACTTAGGGGGCAGACTGAGGCAGTTTAGATTTTCACAGTGTAGGAGTAGCAAGGAAAAGAAAGAAAGCATGATAAATGGAAAGAGGAACAGGCCAGAAAAGCAGGCAGAAAGGAGCCCAGGGCTCCCTCCTCTTTACTAAGGGCACTACAAATAAGCTCCATAAAAGCATCCTGCCCCTCCAGCTTTTCTCAAACACAGGAAGAGAAATCCTCCAGTGGCGAGGTTTCGGGCCCTCCAGCTGGACACATTTCACACGGATGGGCAATATCGGGGCTGGGGGGCCAACCTGGGCCTTGCCAGCATCTCTCAGGAGGCCACCATAAAGATTCAAAGCAAGCACTGATACAATGGTGTGAAAAATGGGCCCATCGGGAGATCACTGTACACGACAACAACAAGATTACACGATGATCAATTCTGATGGACAGATATGGGCGGCTCTCATCAATAATGAGGTGGTTCAGGCCAGTTACAGTGATCTTGTGATGAAGACAGCCATTTACACCCAGAGAGAGCACTGTGGGAACTGAGTGGGAATCACAACATAACCTTTCCACTCTTTTTGTTGTTGTTTGCTTGCAATTTATTTTCTTTCTCATTTTTTCCCTTTTTGATCTGATTTTTCTTGTGCAAGATCACTGTATAAATATGTATACATATATTGGATTTAATTCATTTTTTAACATGTTTAACATGTATAATCTGCCATCTAAGGGAGGGGATGGGGGAAGGAGGGAAAATTTGGAACACAAGGTTTTGCAAGGGTCAATGTTGAAAAATTATCCATGCAAATGTTTTGAAAATAAAAAGCTTAAAAAAAAGAAAAAAAAAGAAAAATGGGTTCATGAGCATGATCAAATGTCAATTACTGTAAGCTCTCAAGAAACTGCAGGTACTTAAAAATAAGCTGGTCTGATCTTAATGCACTTACAGCTTCTGAAAGGCTGGGACCAAATGAAGCCCATAGGAGTGAAGCCATAGTACTTGAACTGGGTTCCTGTGGTAGCCTATACTCAGAAAAAGTGCCAGGCAAGAATGGAGTTGTCAGTTCACAGAATGGAGCTCTCTGGATGCCAAGAGGCCACCACCTGGGAGGCCAAAACTCAACAGGGCAAGGCAGGGATTGGGCAAAAGGTGAAAAATAGTGAGCCTGAGATCATTAATCCTAGTATCCAGGGGCTGCTGGGCAGTTCCACTGGGAGGACCAAAGCCACAGATTCAAATGGTTATTGCTCAGTTTTTGGTCACATCTGATCTAATTTGGGTTTTCTTGGGAGAGATACTAGTGTGGTTTGCCATTTCCTTCTCCAGCTCATTTTATAAATGAGGAAACTGAGGCAGACAGGGTTAAGTGACTTGCCCAGGCTCACCCAGCTAGTAAGTGTCTGAGGCAGGATTTGAACTTAAGAATATGAGTATTCCTGACTCCAAGCCTGGTTGTCTTTCCACTACACCACCTATCTGATCATAAAGTCAAATACAAATCTCTATTTACCCCTTGAATGACTGATCTAGTCAGGGTAGCTTTTTTCTCAGTTCACCTATTTATGTTCCATTCTTTCTAGCCCTTCCTTCCATCTCCTACCATATTATTAAATACTACACCTCTGTTTGAAATCTCAGACTATAATGGTGGGAGCAATTGATTTCCAAATGGAACATTTTATCTCTGAGTTCAAGGACACTGGCTAGAAGCTTAACCAGATTCTCTTAATCAAAACCTGCAACCTAAGTGGACAAGGGCATATTTCCATCATTGCATTTAATCCTGGACACTTCTTCCTAACAATCTCTGGTTCTGATCCCCAAGATAGCATAGAGCTCACGGTGAGACAAAAGACAAAGTCATTTCCTCCTCGCTCCATTTCCAGTTTCAGTAACACCTTCAATAACACACGGAAGTGTGTACTCTATGGATTCCTTTTCTTTAAAAGGAAATGCTAAGCCAGCCTTTTTTTTTTTTCCTCCCTCCTGAAATCTGAAAGCTCCAGTAAATAGACTGCACTTCCTTTAACAGCTGAAGGTTCTGTGATTGTGCTGCTCCTTCCACTGCTGAAGCTCCTGACTCAGAGAGAATTCAAATTCAGGTCTTCCTGGCTCCAAGTGCAGTGCTTTTCTCCCTGTGTCACCTCACTGAAGTTCAGACTCATCATCCATGGTACAGTTGGGAATGAAAGATGGTATCGCTTCAGAGCTGCAAGGAGCTTTGGGAAATCATTTGTCTAACATTTATTTTTTAAGAAACTGAGATTCTGGCTTGCCCATGATGTCCCTGGCCCTGGTAGTTAAGAGGCTGAATCAGTGACTCTGGCCCTTTTGAAGACTCTACTCTACTGAAAATCCCTGACTGCAGGAGAAGAATGGCTCCCTTTCTCCAGGACGTCTAAGAGACCAAGAACACTGTGCACAGGTAGACTGAGGGAAGATTAAGTCTTATAGGTAAAAACTAACTAGAGGTAAAGGGAGCTAGACCTACTATGTGGATTGAGTGCTGGATCTGAAATCAGGAAAATTCAATTTAGCTTCAGATATTTACTAGCTGTGTGACTCTGGGCAAGTCAGTTCATTCTGTTTGCCTCAGTTTTCTCATCTGTAAAAATGAGCTGGAGAAGGAAATGGCAAACCTCTCCATTCTTTGCCAAGACACCCCAAACAGGGTCACCAAGAGTAGTATGTGACTTAATGATTAAAAAAATAGCAATTTAAAATTCTGCTGGGCAAATTTAAGTGTGAACTTAAATCTCCCATCCTCAAGCATTTGGAGAAACTCAACATCTCCCCTTCTTTTTTTTAAAGTCTAGCTAGGTTGTAAATGAAAAAGTCACCAGATTGGAAGCTGGGAGGTCAGAGGTCTAGCTCCATCTCTTCTACTGACTCAATGTTGTGAGCTTGAATAGGTCACAACTTAATGCTGAAGTTTCCTCCTCTATAAAATGGTGGTGATAATCCCTACGGGGTTGATCTGGGGATCAGAGGAGGTCATCTGAAGATTCATGGCCTTGAGAGACCATGTAGCCCAGCCGTACATGACAACCAAGTCCAGGAAGGTCAAACTGAACCCAAGGTCACTCAGATAAATATGAGGGTGGGGAGATTTGAACTCAGGATCTTTGATTCCAAGCCAGTCTTGCTTCTACCATACCATATTTCTGTGTGAATCAGGGTCACAAACCTGCCCTGCAGGGACTGCCAGGGCTGTGGCCACACCTGTGCTCATAGGGGCTTGTGAGAGGAGAGAAGCAGAGGTGGAGAGGGTAAGATTACTGCCGGCAAAACTCTGGTGAACTGTTGGAGAGCTGCCCATTTAATATAGGAACAGCCTTCTTTGTTTTTTTTTTTTTAAATCATCATTACTCATCTTTTTTTAAAAAAAGGAAATAACCTGTGTGTTCCCTACCCAAACCCAAAAACCCCAAATAAGTGAAAAACTCAGAAAGTCCCCCCATCCTGAGCCCCGTGGGGAGGGGAAACTCCTTGCCTGACCTAAGAGAACATTTGCTCTGGTCAGGATGCCATTTGCCAGTTCCCTGAGAGGTGACCACAGGCTGCAAAGTGCCCTCTGTCCCACCTCTCTGCAACATGAGCAGAGGTTGGAGGAGGGCTGCTGGGAGGGGAAGAAGCCTGGTTTCCCAGCACAGATCCTTGGTAAGCCCCACCTTCTCTCTAGTCAGCTTGGGCAGCTTAGCTCATCTGGTTCGGGTAAAAAGCTCCCCAGGGTACTACTGTTCACCCAAAACACTCCCCCCCCACCCCACCCCAGTAATTCTACTGCAATCAGAATGTTGGGGCAGCCTTGTGGAATCCTGGGTCATTCTGAGAATTCTTCCCACTTACGGTTTCATAGTCATGTGCTAAGCCCAAAATGATGCTTCATGGGATGGATGGGTAGACTTAAGGATTAGCATAGAGCAAAGAGACCTCAGCAGGCAGATTGGGAAATGGAGACACAGAGAAGTTAAGGGACTTGTTCGGGGGTCACACATTTACTAAGTATCTGGGGCAGAATTTGAATCCAGGTCTTCCCGATTACAAGCCCCATAACCTATCCCTCCACGTAATATCAAGCTAATGGGGGGCAGCTAGATGGCACCCGCCCTGAAGTCAGTGGGATCTGAATTAAATCCGACATCACACACTTAACATTTCCTAGCTGTCTAGGAGTCTCAGACATGGGTAAGGGCTTTACTAATACTACTTAACCTCACCATAAGAAGGTGGCAAGAAAGGATGGAGAGAGGACGTATTTCCTTCAAGTTCCAACATCTACATAAAAGTCTTTCTGACTCCTCCAGTTTTTCAAGTGTTTTCTCTCCAAAATTACACACACACACACACTCTTTCCATATATATATGTATATATGTAATATATATACATGTATACTTATATATACTCACATATCCATGTTGTTCCCCTGATAGAATATAAACTCAAAGGCAGGGATTGTCTTACTTTTGTTTTTGTATCTCCATCCTGGCACATAGTAGGCACTTAATAAATGCTTGCTGCTTCATGGAACTAGAGCCAGAAGATCAGGATTCTAATTCTAAATTACCTTGGATAATTTCCCTCAGTTTCCTCATATGTAAGATGATAGAGTATTGGGCACTAGTCAGCACAGGGGGACACCTGAATTCAAATCCAGTCTCAGACACTTACTAGTTGTATGACCTTGGGCAGACACTTAACTCCGTTTGCCTTAGTTTCCTCATCTGTAAAAATGAGCTGAGAAGGAAATGGCAAACCACTCTAGTATCTCTACCAAGAAAAATCCAAATAGGGCCATGAAGAGTCAGACATGATTGAAAGATGACAGAGTAGAGATAAATAATCACTAAAGTGACTTTCAGCCCTGGATACCCTGATCCTTTGAATTTATTCCAGAAAATGCCATTTTCTAATATCCTGGAATGGGACAGGACAGAAAAAAAAATAACCCTCATATTTTTGTAGTGTTTTTTTAGACCCTAGGAAAGGTTGTTTTTCATTTTATTTTTAAGTCTAAAAGGAGATTGACGGTGAATTATTCAGAGCAGGTTCATCCCAGGGCAAGGATGTAAAAAGAAGTTCAAGCCAAATCTTGGTCCTGAAGACAGTATTTCACAGGACACCTTGGATGGAAATGAGGCTGTAGTGGCTGCTTGTCCCGGCCTGGAGGTTTGAGCTTCCCTTCCAACTGTTCCCTGCTCGAATCCCACAAGCCATCCTTTTGCATGGAGGGCAGGCAGGTGCCCTGCCTTCACCCACCTGGGCTACACAGAGGGGTTTGTGGGAATACTTAGTTCCCTGTTCCCTCTTAATGTGGGTTATGACCCCATATGGGGCCTTCTAACTGAAATGTGGGAGTCACGAAATTATGATTTATTAAGCAGTAAATGTTTCATTCGTATACCTATTTTATATATTTATATACCCGGGGCCACATAAAACTTTCTTGGGCAAAAAGGGGTCGTGAGTAGAAAAAGTTGAAGCAGTCCTGCTCTAGAAAACTCCTGAGCCAACTGAGGAATGGGAGCCAGAAAGGGGTCAGGGAGGAAAGCAGTGTGGTACTGGACTAGATGTTAGAAAGCTGGGATTGAGCCCTGGCTTGTCTCCCCTGGGCGAGGAGCCTCTCCCAGAGTCTCAGCTCTTCATCTATAAAATGAGGGGGTTTAGACTAGACAGGGTCTATGGTTCCTTTCTAGCTCTGGGAATCCATCATCTGAAGGGAAAAAATACATTTAGAGTTAGAAGTTCTGGGTTCCAATCTTTCCTCTGCTCATTATTGCTGTGAGGATAATTTAATTTCTTTGGATCTCAGTTTCTTCCACTCTAAAATGAAGGAAGCAGGACTAGATGGCTTTAAAAGTTCCCTTCCAGCTCAATCAAAGCAATCAGTGAACAAGCAGATATTGAGCACTCCGTATAGGCTAGGTCCTGGGATACAAGTTCAAAAGATGAAACAACCGTCCGTGTAGACTCTGAAAATCATCTCTACTTCTCTGTGCACACATTTGGTGTAAATGGAGGACCATGGAAAAGTAGAGAAGCCAAAACACATTCAATCTTGTGTCCCTGTGCACAAGGGTAGCCTGTGGGATTTGAGCAGGGAACAGATTGAATAAATTCAACCATTTATTGATTGCCAAGCTGGACAATGAGGAGGCTCAGTAGATAGAGTGCCAGACTCCGGGAAGACCTGAGGTCCAATGTGATCTGAGACTCTTACTATTTGTGTCACCCTGGGCAAGTCACTTCACCCTGTGTGCCTCAGTTTCCTCATCTGTAAAATGACCTGGAGAAGGAAATGGCAAACCTCTCCAGGGTCTTTGCCAAAAAAAAAACCCTTCAAAATGGGGTCACAAAAAAATCACTTAGCCTTGTTTGCCTCAGTTTCCTCATGTGTAAAATGAACCGCAGAAGGAAATGGCAAGCCACTCCAGTGATGTTTTCTGTGTGCTTGTCTGGCATATATATTAGGCTCTTAATAACTTCTGTTGTGTGTTAGCAACAGTGAAGCAGGGACAGTTAAGTGGCACAATAGTGCATAGAGGTACCAGACCTGGAGTCAGGAAGATTGATCTTCCCAAGTTCAAATCTGGCCTCAGACACTTTTTAGCTATGTGACTCTGAGCAAGTTACTTCATCCTGTGTGCCTCAGTTTCCTCATCTATAAAATGAGCTGGAGAAGGAAATGGCAAACGCCTCCAGGATCTGTACCAATAAGTCCCCAACACAACTGAAACAGCAGGACAACGACAGAGAGGCTGAGAATTACCAAATAATTTGGGGTGAGGGAAGGGACTGTCTTGGGGAGCCAGAGATTCTACAGGAAGAGGCGTAAGGAGGCAGCCTGTGCTGGCACAGAATGTCCTGGTCAGAGAACAATAAGTGAGTGTAGTGGGAGCTCAGTCCAAGCATTCAAATTCAGAGTAAAATAATATCTTCCGTTTACATTTACTTCCTGGAGGAAGCTGAATAGGTTTAGGATCATGGGCTCACAGATCTCCCTTTGAGGAATCCCAGCAGGAGACACATTGTTTGGGAAAATGAAGGTCTATGGTGGGTGTCCCTGGAATTTCTATCTTGGGAGCCCGGGAGGTCAGAGCTCAGCCCCAGCTGGGCAGTGCCAGCACAAGTCAACAAAAGGAAGCCCCGGGACTGTGTATGCTTCCCTTTACAATGGCTCTCCCATTAATCTGCAGAGCAGCCCACACCTTGGACCTTGGGTTTAATGCCCGAAGCAAATTCTGATGGAAATAGCTGGGATGCAGTCAACCAGAAGACTCTGTCCACAAACCAATTAGGGAAGTGAAGAGAACTAGAGGGCATGATGTGAAGGTCAAAGTGACTAAGGAAGAGCTTGTTGGGTGGACACAAGTAAACAGCCAAGAAGCAGGACCTCAGTACGTCACGGTGAGGTTTCTATACTTTCCTAGCTGGGCTGTGACAGGTGCACAAGGACGATGGACACAATCTCAGCGGCTTCCTGGAGGGAAGCTTTTCATAGTCAAGGTCTGTTACTAAAGGAGTGAGTATTTAATCACAGTTGCTTTGCCCCCAGGGTTTTATGCCCAAGATCTCAAACCATGTTGCCAACATAAAATTAACTAGTCCTAATAAGATAGGATTCTTGATCTTGAGCTGAAAGGTCCTTGAGAGGTTATCTGATACCAACTCTTGATTTGACAGATGAGGAAACTGAGAGGCCCAGGGAAGTTCAGTAAACTGCCTTTAAATTCATACACATCCAGGATTTGAACCCATAACAATGCTCTTTCTCCATACTACTCTAATCCAGGGGAATATTAAGACAATGTTCAAGTTATAAGCAAAGTAGGAGGGCACCAATTAAAAGAAAATTCTCCAAAAGAGATGCAATTTATCCAGGGAGTAGAGCCAAGCCAGTCTTTGCACTAGGATTATTAATACCAAGACCCACTTGGTTGGTTCTGGTCACACTTCCTCAGTGTGAGCCACTGGAAGGGATTACAAAGAAATATGGCAGGACCACATCTGGATCCAGCCAGATCTTTGAAGATTCTTATCTAAGAAGGCTTCATGAAGCAGCAGCTAGGTGGGCACCACAGACAGATGAACAGATTCAGGGGAAGCTGTGATTCTGAATCCTGTCTCAGGTATCAGTTGTGTGATTCTGGGGAAGTCACTTCCCTCCCCTCACCTGTAAAATGGGGATATTAATAAGGCCTACTTCTGAGGGCAATTGTGAAATCACAAATGTAAAATGTTTTACATAATTTAAAGAATTGTAGAAATTCTGGACATTATTTTTATTATTTTCCTATCAGAAGGGTCTGCTTAGTTCCCACTCCATCCAGGGATTGATCATACATCAGCACTAGCTTCTTTGAACAGGCTTATTGACTTGTTCTGAGAAGTCACCAGTGGGTGACTTTTCTCCCTTTTCCATTTTTCTTGGGCATCAGACCACGTGATCGGCTGTGACGTGAACAGAGAGAGCAGGGTCCAGACATGAGAAATGAACCTCCATGCCAAGGGAAGGGGCAACAGAGAGTGTGCTGGAAAACTGCTCACTCTGTGTTGACGCGATTCCTCCCCCTGATCTTCAGGCCCTTGGAGGGTCCACATCCATATGGCAGTCACGGGTACGAGCTAAGCCGAACCACAAGCTAACTAACCCAACTCAAAGCTCAACAGGAAAAATGAGGTCCCATTTCTTGGCTGGGACAGGTCTGTCCTTCCCGGATCCATGACAGCATCCTTTGCTCAAGAACTGGATTCCTAGAGCTAGAGCTGCAAGAGAGGCGCCCAGCCAGCATGGGACTCGCATGCAGCATCCTCACTCCTTGGGATAGCACCTTTAAATCATCCCAGGGGAAGGCTGAGTTAGCATCTCTCTTCACTTCCAGAGAAGAGCTCAACGTTCGTTCTAGAAACCTTTGGACTCTCATCCAAAGGGAAGGCACGGATGGGGACAAAGGCTCTTGGATAAATCATGCTGTGCATTTCCTCCAAACACTGTAGTGTAGTGTAGTGTGCTCTGAGATGGATGAGAGGAGAGAAACAGAGACAGACACACACACACAGAGAGTCAGAGAGAAAGACAGATACAGAGACAGAACGACAGAGGCACATAGAGACAGAGCAGAGACACAGAAAGACAGAGTGAGACAAGAGGTAGACAGAGACAGAGACAAAGAGACACAGTAAGAGCCAGGAAGGGAAGGAGAGGGAGAGGGAAGGAAGAAGGGAAAGAGAGAGGGAGGAAAAGAGGGAGGGAGGTGGAGAGGGGGAGAGGGGGAGAGGAAGGGAGAGGAAGGGAGAGGAAGGGAGAGGAAGGGAGAGGAAGGGAGAGGAAGGGAGAGGAAGGGAGAGGAAGGGAGAGGAAGGGA